>QZGG01003463.1:0-23536 GCA_006409495.1 Sedum album | reverse complement strand
CTTCTTAACCTTGATCTTTACCAAACTAGGAAACCCCAAGCAAGTGATTTCATCGCATGGTCTGAAATAGGACAACCTTTGATATAAAGCTTCCTCAATGCCAAACATTTCCCAGAAGTGCCCATAATTTCCTCATCACGAATACTTTCACTCCCACACAATGCCAATCGCTCAAGATTGCGACAATTGTTAGCTAAAGCCGTCAAGCTCAAATGTGTAGGGTTCACACCTATTAAAACAAGCTCGATCTTGAAGATTTGGACAGTTTTTCGCAACAGCAATCAAACCTTTATCCCCAATCGTATTAGTATTCCAACCATCAATATGAAGTTTCCTTAAAAGCCTACAACCCTCAGCCACTGTAACTAGCCCAATGCTAGTGCACTCAGGAGTCTTCACGATACGCAATATCTCCAAATTCGAACAATTCGACAATGCCGCAAGTCCATAATCACTCACCTGCAGCCTCTCCAAATGCACCTCAGTCAAACACGTATTTTTCTTACCAATCGTCTCCAACAACCTATCCCAGTCCCCAATCCACCTAAACACTTTCAAAGTCTTCAACTTCTTTGATCCAATCAAAGCGGTGCAAAGCACTGCCCGTTATACAATTCCTTTAAAGATATAATCTTCAATGAACCAGCAGCCACACCCGGTCCAATCAACTCATGCGGACCTCCACCATCCCTCAAACTCCTCAATCTCTTCACCGAAATCTCCTCAAGCCCCGGGCAAAATTCAAGTATTGCATTCAACCCTTTCGCACCAAACATACAAGATCCACACGAAAGCTTATTCAAACCACTACAATTCTTAGCAAATACCTCAACTCCAACATCAGTCAACTCCCTGCAACCTCTCAACTTCAACCACTTCAAATTCCAACATCGCAACGAGATCAACTCCAACGCCTCATCCCCTATACTCACAGATGTACGATCACATCTCAACCACAACTTCGTCACGAAATCAAACCTCGTAAAAACTGTCGGCAAATCCGAAACAATCTCATTCGAGGCATTTAGCGAGAGACGATGACGGCTTTGACCTTCAACGACGTACCAACGTTGACACACCAAAGAACACCGCTTTCGATCTACGGATGAAAGCGATTGGAAGATGAGGACTAAGCACTCATCCGGAATGTCGGATTTGTAGTCGTAACGTTGAATGAGTGACGTAGATTCTTCAAATTCTTCTTCAGAAAGAATTGGTGACGTGGAGAAGAACCGGCGACAGGCTGCGATCACGGCGGTTGGAGAGTACGGACGGAGGTGGAGATGGAGACGGAAAAGAAGGCGATTGGCCCATTCGGATCGGATTGGAATCGAGAGATGCGTTGGAGATTTTAGGGTTTGGGATTTGGGGATAAAATGATGATTAGAGAAGAGGGAGTTTTAGTCAAGTTCGTTGCGTTCTATTGTCGACAGAATGATGAAAAGCTGACGTGGGATGATCGTGATCGTTGGTCTTGAACGGCGTCGTTTAAAATTGCATACAGTTCCTTGTTAGTTGATGGTCAAGTCTCTTCTATCTTCTTGCTGATGATATTCAAATGTCATATTTACATGGGACACACAAACTACTGCTATACCTGATAAAACACAATGCATGATCTAAATTCTAAATGGAAGCTTTCCAATACCTCAAGATCTAATGGGTCTGAAATTACTCGAAAGCCGCTCCAATTGTGCCCAAAGCATGCTTCCAATAGCAAACTTAGGCCTCTCTTCGGCCATGCTACCAGTGCTACTAGTTCTGCTACTGGCTATTGAAGATGTCTCGGACGTTGCGTATGGCTTATATGTTACAGATATTGTTCCACCGATTTCCTTACGGACTGACTCGATTGTCTTGAAGTGCACTTCTCCCTCTGATAAACTTTTCAAGTAGAATGATCCGATGGCTTTTTCACCATATGTTCCCATTTCAGCTCTTAGGATTGATAGACTGTTTTCTCTGAATGCTCGAGTTATGTCGGAAAGTAGTCCTATTCTGTTCCTTGTACTTAGTTCCAATTTCAGCCCCTGAACATCACAAGACAATATGTATTCAGCCACAAGGTTTCCTGACAATTTAAGGTTACATTGAGACATAATCGTAATGTATACATGACAGGCTCGCCGCTCAATCGCGGCCACGATGCATCGAGTGACCCTGTCCTTCTCTGTCTCTGACTCTAATGTATGTCCATCTTTCTGCCTGATGTAGTACTCCTACAAGAAGCACATACCCAAAACTGTTACACCATATCAGTTTCGAATAAATGTACAAAATTATTATAAGCTTAAACATTTTCAAGTTACCTGAAAAGCAAGGGATCCTTTGGAGCTGACAGCAGCGTGAAAAACAACATACTCCATATCTGTCAGAGTGCAGACTGTATCGAACAGCAACTTAGGCCTATCTCGACTCCTGATGTTCACAACTGAATAACCTTTCTCTTTACATGTATCGATATATGCAAATGTAGCACCGCAGCTCTTTCTATGACCTCCAGCTCCACAACCACATTTCTCCTCGCTTGGTACACTATTATCCAACCCTTCGAAGTCCCTGTCCGCCACCATCATCTGATGAAGCCTCCGCTCTGTGTGGGCGGCTCCGTTAGATGGGTAAGTCAGCCTCACACTCCATCGGTCCCCAACCCTGTGGTGAGCCTCAACGACCTTCTCTACTTGCTTACATATATAAGGCAGGTCGGTGGCATTGTTGCCAAGCTTTTCGTCTAAATAGAGTAAACATGCTGCCCTCCTGTTATGAGTCCATATCGCAGCTGCTGCTAGTTGTGATCCAAGGTCGGTCAGAGAAGCTGCAATCTCAGATAGTACTCCTGGATTATCCGACAAGGTAATTTCCAATGCTGGATGCTCAGTTGACACATGTTTCGGCCTGAGCTCCCTCTGGATGGGCATGTATCGGGTTCTCTTGTTTGCACAAAGTGCCTGCAATTACAATACAAAAATTAAAACATTTCATCACATTCTATAAATCAAAAATCCAACTATTGGATGATTTATTAGATACCTGACGAATGTAATCAATCAGACCTTGATCAGTGATTTTGTTCCCTTGCTGATCCGTGACATGAAACACTGAAACAGACATCAATTGCAACGGATTGTGAAACTATGGACTCTAAATAATGATTTTCATGTGACTGCTAGAATTTGAGAGATAAGGCTTACTTACCATCCATAAACCATCCACCATCTGAACAAATGTAGGATTTGGAAATCACTAGGTCAAGATCAGTCACACTTGAACCATCTCCAGCAATATCCCGTCCTTATTTGCACTGTCCACCTGCAATTTTAACTGACTCAATTCCGCGACAGCATAACTGACAAAACTCGACAAAAATAACTGAATTGCTAATCGGAATGCATTTAATAACAATGATCTACTAAAAATTAAGACGGTGGGTGTATAAATGGATTAAAAGCGAAGAAGCTCTTCAACATTTTAATACGCATACATGATAAAAGTACAGAACCATTTTAAAGTGAATCATAAAGATTCCTAGTCACTACACTCCATACATCGACAACAAAGAATCTTCGAAAAATCGTGACCCAATAATTAGCGTGTAGAAAAAAAGTTCTGAGAACCTTACGGAATCTTCAAACAAAAAAACATATCCATATAACGAATCAGCGCCTAAAGTAGATACACACAAGCACCCAACATGATGTCACGAAACACATCCTTGTAAATTGTAATTTCCACTTCACGTATCACACACAAACATTCCAAACCCATACCGAGACAACTCAACAAAGTTCCGTAGAGCCTTAAAACTCGATCAAATAACAATATACTCCCTTCGTCCCATTATGAGTGTCTCATTTCTTTTTTGGATGTCCCAAAATGATCTTCTCATTTTCTAAAATAGAAACTTTTTTACCTTTACATTTACACTCTCTTTCATATTTTTATCCCACTCATTCTCTTTCTTACTTTTTATCTCACATTTTTTAATTTTCTTAAAAACCGTGAAAGTTCTTAAATGGGACACTCAAAATGGGACGGAGGGAGTAACATACTATACGAATAAAATTGAACTTTTTAACAAAAAGCGGAAAGTGCATTTTGGGATCAGATCAATTACAACTACAACAACAGCAGCAAAAGATGAAGATTATGATTACCTTCACAAGAGTGCATTCCTCATCAGCCTCATTGTCAATCTTAACTCTGAAAAACATTCATTTCTTGATCAGAAAAATACACAATTTTTAATTAATAAATAATAAATAAAATTGATGACAAAATTGATACTGACTCGGGCGGATGGATGCGGTCCATAAGGGAATCATACTCCGGATCGAAATAAGGCCGGAAAAGATTACTCTCCATCGTGGCGGCAATTTCAAGAAACCTTAAAATAATGAAAGATTGTAAATTTACGATTTGGCATTGAAAACAGAGTGATGAAAATCAATCAAGAAGATGAATGGATTTTTTGGGGAAAAGGGTTTGTCTGACAAACCTGAAAAGTGGGTTGGATCGAGAAAATTGAAATTGTATCGATCTCAACTGGGTTTGTTACGTTTAACCGGAAAAGCTCTGTTTTTATTTGATTTTTGGGGAAATGGAGAAAACAGAGGATCTGAAATGAAGAGAGAGAAAGTGATGCTGAGTTGGGATTTTATCAATAGGAAGAACAAGCTGAGGGCGAGCGATCCTTGTGCGGTTTCAGTTTTTTTAATCTATTTTTTTATTTATTTAAAATTTCTTAGTATTTTCGAAAATTTAAATCAACTAAACTTTGGTAAAAACAATTCAGTTTTTGTTAAATCATTATTTCTAGCTATATAAATTGTTTGTATTTACTTATAATAATAAATATATAATATGATAGAGTTGACTGGACGGTTGGATTTGACGATTATTTTTTAATTAAATCTAATCTATCGAAAACTTTTATCATGACTTTCTAAGCGTGATAATTTTGAGATTAGATATCTCCTTAACATTAAGATATAATAAATCCATACGCACAAAAACTTTTTGTGATATTTATTTAAATGAATATGCGTTTTAACTGGAATTAGTTCCAATAATACTAAATCAAAAACTGCGAGACAAAACGACGTAGTTTCGTCCCTAAAACGACGTCGTTTTGACGACGGGGTCAGTTTGTAAATATAGTGTTTTAGATTAAACTACACAGTTTTGCTTAAAAAACACCCAAAACTATGTCGTTTTGAGACTTGCAGCATATGGCTGCACCAAAAGTGGCTGCATCGGATCTGGATCCGTTTTAACTTAATTGAAAGAGTCAATAAAGGTTTAAAGGGGATTAGTGATATGTTCCATTTTATATGGAGATGGGATTCATTTATAATAACAACGTGTTTCATAAGGAGTGGATATATCAAAGGACGAATCACTAATGATTAGCATGCTTAGGGTTTAATTATATTATGTTAGTTAATTATATACTCCTACAAAGCACCTCAACTAACGACTTTATTGGATAAGCAATTTTGTCTTTGCTGGATTCAATCATTAACTATTCTATTTGCATTTGCTCTGATAATTGTTGGACCATTTCACTTTCAACAAAGATTCCACTGTCTCCTATTTAACATGTACTTTGATGCACTGTATATACAATCGACGATAAAAGATCGAGGACAATTATGATACAAATTTGATCGATGATTATTTATAATTCAACGATAAAATTTGTATCGTATTTTATGCAATTTCAAATGTCATTTTAATTAAAAATTAATTTAATATTAATTGACAGATTAATTAAATCAACTATTAAAATTTAATCCATCCGTCTCACAAAAATATATAAAATATTCCCCTTATCTTTTTTTTCCAAAGGGATTACAGGAATTCACTCGTACCTCATGACTCGAACCCGAAACCTGTTGGCTCAGGTAGTGGGTGCCTAACCACTAGGCCAACCCCACTTCGTCATATTCCCCTTATCTTAACTCTACAATTTCACATATAAAAAAAAAACTCTACAATTTCACATCAAAAAAACTCTACAATTGACAAAATATGTTTTTATATAAAATTTTTGTTATGGACCAATAAAGTTTTATGTGGTGTCAGGCAGAATGAGCTAAGGTTGTAGTTGTAGTTGTAGACTGTAGTAGGCTTTTCTAGATATTGCTAAGCTATTTCGAATAGTGTGAAATGAGTGGTCATTTTCGATTTGAACGTGAAAAAACGAGGCAGACGTGGACTCAATCAACGCCATGTTATGTGCTATCATAAGACACGTGTGTTCTATGCCTCTTGCAGTCATTGTCCTTATCCACGCTGGCGGCAGAGCCCCACCGAAACACGTGGCCAATTGATGTCATGACTTTTTTGTCTTGTTGGATCTGTTCATGGGTTCTCCGGAACTAGTCGCTACATTTATTGCAGCAAAATCGACAAAGGAAAATTAATTCATGGTAAAATTCGTTGTTTTTTTAAAGCTTTGATTTTGACGGTATACATATGAATCTGTAGCTACTATTTACCATCTTAAGGAGATCTGGGACATGAGCATTCTCATCTTAATTTCAGATTTTGCTTCCGATAAAAGGTTTGAGTATCTAGGAAAAATGTCGATTATAGTTCAGAGTTCAGGCAGAGCAGCTTCTCAAACTACAACAGAATAAAGCTTAAGATATTTCTTGTATCTCACAAGTATGAGAGCGGGTTCGGAAACCCATTTTGCCCTCGATGTAAAGATTACATAAAAATTTATGAGGGGTAAATTTACCAAATTATCCCTCAACAATTTTAGGTTGCCTAGAGGGCATTCAAGATTTTATACCCATTGTAACCGCTATAAAAAAAAAGCATTCAAGATTACATCTGACACATTTCATTATTTGAAATTGCCATTCCTAACATCAGTCATATGCATGACACTCTACTAGTACAATAGTGATTGCCCGAGTTATTTCTCCATCGACGAATACTTAACACTCCGAGACTTATTTATTTACAGGGCGTGGGTGATAAATTAGTCATCATCTCACAGTCATAAACATGTTATTGTCATGCGTGGGTATATAAGGCTGACCTGGCCAGATTGTTAATCGAAGAGGCAATACACTGCCTCAGATGGAAGCTAAACCGAGCGATGAGATAACCTTGTCTGTTGGTAGTAGTCATTTAGCCACCCTTTGATAATTGCTAATTCATTTTCCCTTTGCTTTACTAGCCAGTCAGGATCATTGGAGGTTGAAGCTCGTAAATCTATGTGATGGGCGCCTAAGCAAGACATAAAGGTAACCATGATCAAAATACATTTTAAATAGAAATTGGACTTCAGTGGCTGCATCAAATGCAACAACAAACCCAACATGTTTGATTAAGATAATAACCTCTAAATTGATACCAAATCTAAGCATATGTGCCGATAATACCATGAAGGAAGATTCAAACCACACAATTTTGATACTAATGCTATACCTTCGTCTGTAACAAGAGCAATAATTGTCTCTGATATATTATGTAGGACACTGCAAAAACATAAAACTGACTACGTCAGAACTCAGAAGCCTATTGAGGGCATTAACGGTTGAAGGAACATACCCGCCACCACTCCACGGATCCAAAAGCCCATTGGAGAAAATAATGTTACTCCCAAATTTTCTCCATGTTGCTTTGTAGTCCTAAAAAGATAAAAAAGTTAAATCACTATATAAAATTTTGAAGTACAAATCGATGGGATCCTGAGATAGAGTAAGAAAACCAATATTACATGTCCTCCAAACTCTGTTGTTATCCATTTCGGCCTTGGCTTCACATTGAACTCTTCCAAACACCATTCTTCAAAATAAGTGTAACTGTAATCGTAAGTAGGGAACATGCTTGAGTTTCTGCTGCTTGACATTGGCATTACCATCTCTGTGCAAGCCTGTAAAGGTACGCAAAAATATGACAATCTGATATATTTTAGTCAATAATATAGAAGTACGTACACATCACAAAGAAAAGGCAAGAGAAGAACATTGGATTATTGAATACCTGCCAGTTCCAACCACTCATGCCGTGCGGATCATCATCCAACTGAAAACAGTCAGCGTCTCCAGTATAATTATAATACACACTCACTCCTCCAAATACGCGTTCTAAGATGCTGCTGCCTTCTGGATAACTGTCTATCCTTTTACACACCTAGAAGAGATAACTCGAAAGCTTAACTTCATATTTAGGAAATGCGTTTCCAGGTACAAGTACATCAACATTTTTTTTGAGCACGATCAACCTTAGATAGTCAGAGAAAGCTAATCATTAATGGATATAGAGAATTCCTATATTCAATAGAAATGTGACACAGTTGCAACTTGCAAGCCCACAGTCATTTTAACAGAAAATTGGCTAGCATTTTCACTGCACAATTATCACAAGCGGGAACTCGAATACCATGTCGTGGAATAGTAATGCCTCGGAAACTTACTTCTTTTATTGGATATGCAGGTAAAGGCATCAAAAAAACTCGATGGGTATGGATAGTCCACCATTGCAAGGTAACTATAAGCAGAGTCCAGCCAGTTACTCAGATCATCTGTACTCTTCAGTTCCCTATGATTAATCATCAAAAAGTGCACTTGACACTCATATAATTTGGAAATAAGTTTGGAGAAAAATCTAATGGAAGATGACAATCAGATGCGTAGAAGAATCTTCAGCTTACCCACACAAGTGAAAGGTTTTAGCCAGCTGATTTAAACCATTATCTTTCCTCCCTTCAATTTCCAGCTCATCCCATGACTTCTTTATGGTGTCAAAACAGCTTTCACTCTCACGCTAAAGTAATTTAGAGAACACATTCATCACTGAACAATTCTAAAGTAAATGAAAGATGGAAATATAAAAGCACGCACTTTAAAGTCTTGGGAGACAATGTCATAAAACGTTTCTGATGGTACAATGTCTTCAAACTGAAGAATGGGTGCTGAGGATGCAAGTGCCCCTATTGCAATGTGAGGATACTTCAGTCTCATCCAAGCCGCCAACACTGCCATTAACAACTATAAAATTTATTCTAATGAATATTCAACCCACAACAGTAAAGCAAATGATTAACAACAATAACAAACTCGTATGTGATATGTAAGTTGTCACTAATCACGATCCATATGAACCAAAGATTACTGTGAAAATTCTTGCACAAAATTTGAAACAGTCACTAATCTCCTACTACTTCCCATATCATGTTTCTATATTTGCCAAAACATCTACCAGTCGAACTTTAACCGACAGTTAGCCCAAACAAAAAAGCTTACTTCCACCATAGGACCCTCCAAACAGCACAACAGGAGAGCCCTCAGCAGATAGATTCTTTTTCAAACTAGTCACCAAGACCGCAAAATCCGCAAGTGCTTGCTCAGCTGTAAGATAAGCTAAAGTAGAAGCATTCTTATACGCCTCATCTCTACTCCCAAACGGCATCGAATCACCATAATACCTATGCTGCACATCAAAACATTTTTCAAAACAAAAATCAATAAAATCATCATCAAAGTCAAAATTACAATAATCACAACTAAACAAAAAAGCCATAAACCTCAGGAAACAAAACCATAGCACCAAAAGACGGCGCGATCTCCCATACAAAACCAGTATTCTCTGAAAACCATACGATATCGCCTTCGTTCCCGCAGTACATGAAGATCGGACCATTCCGTTCAGAACCGGACCAGTGCTCAGTGCTTATTAAGTACCTCTGTTTGAATTTACGATCG
This sequence comes from Sedum album, assembly GCA_006409495.1. Taxonomy (NCBI): domain Eukaryota; kingdom Viridiplantae; phylum Streptophyta; class Magnoliopsida; order Saxifragales; family Crassulaceae; genus Sedum; species Sedum album. The sequence continues at coordinate 13,814 of QZGG01003463.1, read as the reverse complement.
GAGCTGAAACTGAAATGGTCTAGAGTCTGATCGAAGTATTGCGTTTCGTAAGACAGTAGGGTGTTAGGATGTGTGGTGGTTGGTTTGGTGGATTTGTGGAGGAAGCGCGGGGGTCGGTTTGATGAAGCGGAGGTTGAAATTGAGATGAGTACGGCGAAGAGGAGGTGGTGGATGAGTGCCATTTTTGTGAGGCTGCGAGGAGCTATTGGTTGCTGGAAATTGACGATTACGAGGAAGACGAAGTGGCGTGTGATCGTGTGGTTGCGACTTCATGCTGTTATGGTGGGTATTCAGTGATCACCAGTTGGACTGTGTGAGGAAAGCTCTTTTGACTTTTGACACCCCTATTAACCGGGTGAGACTTTTATCATGATCGTTAGTTGGATTTTGTTTTTAGGTTCGGATTGTGCCACATGGAGGTGAGAGAAATTTAAAATCGGAGGTGAGAGAAATTACTGCTTTTGTTCGAAATTATGCACATGGCACAATCCGAATCCCAAAAGCAAATTCAACCAACGGCCATGATAGAAGTCTCAAAGTCTCACCCCTTAATAGGAAGTCTCAAAAAAGCTTTCCTCTAGACTGTTTCTATCATTTTCCGATTAGGATTATTTAGATTGGTTTTATAAAAAGACTACTTTATCATGCTTTTCGCCAAAGCCAGATTGCGCTACACATTTCTTCGAGATAAAAATAAAGCAAAGCTTTTACTCTTTAGTCCCCAAAGCCAACAACTTTATTTGAAAACACAGGAAGCAAAATACTTTAAGCAACCAAGAGGATACAGCCAACTTAAGAAGCAACCAGTTGCATAAAGCTTGTTGTTATTTGCTTTGAGCTTGCACACATCATAACTGTAGAGTAAGTCAATACATTCTGCATTTGATTCTTATTTTATTATAACAATGTAAAACTGAAAACATAAAAAGGAGTCATTCCAAATAAACGGAACTGAGTATTTCAGGTTTTCGCAGGGCTTAAAATCCACTCTTTCAAAGCTTGTTCACAATGCTAATGGTGTTTGACCTCAAAAAGCCCATCAGGTCCTGCATATTAAAACGTGGATTCGAATCATTTATTACTCAAGCGGGAATCAAGTAGAGTAAAATAAATGGCCAGCGCATAACAAAGAAAAAGTATCATTAACTGCAAACAAAACAAATTACTAGCATGCAAAACCATCATAATAATCAGGTAACCCATACAAAAAAGTTAAACATCATTAGATTAGTAACAGTACAAAGATATATTATATTAGCATTGCATGTAACAGCTGATAAGCGACAACCTTTCCGCACAATCCTAAAGGAAAATGCATATTATCATCAACAATCTACTCGTGTTGATGTATAACATAACAAGAAAATGAACAAATATTTCATTACAAAGCAGATTAACTGAACTATGAGATCAGTTGGAACTGATAATCTCATACTATTTGACTATAAAGTGGCTAACAGCATAGAATTCTATTTAGAAAACATCATTGGCTATAAAAGAATCTATCTTCAAGGAAAACAGTCTCACCACCAACAGAAGTAAGCAAAAGTCGAACCTTTCTACAAGTAAAACAAAAAATCTGATAATCTCATGTCTAAATATTCATTCAAGGGACAGTGCATGACAATGTAACTAATACGCACATACAAAACCACATTAGATTACAAGCAAAACCATTCAACAAATTGTAAAACACACATACCCCATGGAAACTCCTTGTTGCGGATGTGCAGATAAGGGTACGCCTGCAATCAATAAAAAAGAAACTTATACAAAATGCAGACAACATCCTTCACGGACAGCATTTATTAAATTGCGACAAAGACTAACAGGAGGCTCATCATAATGCGGATGCCCAGCTGAAAGATGGTAGATAGCTAAACCAGTGCAGGTAACAATTCCAAGGTAGGTAATCTTTTCCCACTTTGCCGCTTCACCTGACAAAACCAAGACAACAACAACAACACCTTTTATCAAATAACAGCTATAATATCCATTCCTTGAATCTACGACCCATTTATGCTGAGAAATCGACAAATCTAAATTACAAAATCAACAATATAATCTGGAAATTAAACCAAAACAAAAAAAAATTCAATAGTTTCAGATTAATAAGAGTCAAGGAGCTAATAATCGGAAGTCTCTCAAGTAATCAATGCAATAACTAATTACGAGTTTGAAATTCATTGAAATCGGATTTTGAAAATAACTGACGATCGGAAAAACAAAGAAAACGAGTAAGAGGAGATGTAAAGAGACTTACGAGCCTCTTCGATAGGCGAAGATGAGGACGAAAAGCTCCTCTTGGGCGCGGCAGCCCGAAGGCTGGTGTTTCCGGCAGTGCTGCGAATCGCAGTTCTGAGACCTGATCTCACGATCGCCGACGCCATTCTTCTTCTATCGTCTTCTTTTTCACGAATCGATTTGGTGTTTGTTCGATTTGAGTATGAATGAATTGAATCTAAAAACCCACGAACGAAGAACGATTCGTCTGCAGCCGACTTTCGATTCGTTAGATATGGGCCCACTCAGAAACGAGGCCCAACCCAAACGGCCCGACACATTTTTTATTTTTCTTTTTGAAAAGTATGGGAAAGGATAATCGTGTATGATGGGTAGCTCGAATTGACAAAAATAGAACCGAAAGATGACGACGGAAGTGGCTTCTGCAACTGGCGATCGGGTAATGGCAGGGTTGGCTTGTATATTAGAATTGTGTGCGGAACCTCTATACATTCTCTCTCAAAACCTACTCCTCAAACTCAGGCTTGTGGTCGAAACTGCTGCAACCCTTCTCCGTTGCATGACTACCTATATTCTTATCGCCAAAAATTTAATGTGGTAAGACTTGATAACTATTCTTATTTTACACTACTAATTAACTATAATTATAGTATTTTTGTCTCATATCAATACTTGTGGATTACTGGATGCTGATGTCTTTTATTTTGTTGGTTCCATTATTAATCATAACATAGAGGTTGTATTTTGTGGATTCATCTAATTTAGCACATTCTCTCAGTCAGCACCTCCTCAATATTTAATTTATGCACCAGTTCATGATTTCTTAATACTATTCATAAAATTAAAAATATTTTTATAATTATAATTATAAAGTTAAAGTTAAATCGAATTGTAGGACATTTGTATACTATATAATTAAAGTTAAATCCAATAGAGTAGATTTGCCTTCAACTTGCAAAATAGAAGCAAGCGACACTTGTGACCTCAACTCTGCTATGTGTTGGTTGCCACCCGACTCCCAGTTATTGTGATAATCGACACAAATTTTTTCCCATAACCTCTCGATCTTTTGGTTTTGCCGGATATTGGATCAACTGCATAACTGTATATCTTCTGTCATGGACCAAGAATGAGACATTTTGATGAAATCCAAAAAAATTAATTTTGTGAAGTAGTGAGATGAATGAGTGATTTGAATAATTGGTGTGATTTGTAAGTTAAAATAGACATGTATTTATAGAATAAAAATTTCAAAAAGATGACAAAAAGTGATCACATGAATATGACCGTTTGAATGTATGACAAAACAACTTTAATTTTTAGTCCATCTAACGGATGAATTTTTTAAAGTTGGTGTAAAGGCTACTTTGTGTTTTTTTACATTTAATTTGTTGAATTATTAACCAGGAATTTATTTATTGAGTTTTAAAATTTTAAAACAAAATTGGCCCCAAAAGCACAGCCCATTCTCTTTTTTCTCCATCGAGCACCTCCTCCAGCAGCTGTTGTACCTAGCAGCTGCTCCAGCTTCCTCATCAGCAGCACCCCCTCCGGCCACCGGTGTAGGTGCTCTTACGGTTTATTCATTCCACATAAGTGATTCAAAAAATAAAAGTTATTTCTTTATTCTCCCCACTGCAAAAGTAGTGCTCTACATGTTACCATGTACTTCTTGTTCATGTTACCATAGACTCTTCGTTCTCTTTTCAGAGATGCCTACCATCCGGTTGGACATTGCTGATCATATCTGGCGTGCCGCGTGCTAACATTTATATCTGGAAAGTTATTTTTGGATTGGAACAACCTCTTGAGGACATTTCCTGTTCATCTTGCTGTCGGGCTGGCTTGCTTCTGCACTTCTGCCTTTGTAATGTATCTGATTACTGTATCCTTGAGCAGTATAGATCTGTGTTCTCTATTACCACAATCTTTATCTTTAGAACAATCACTTGAGTGAACTAGCAAATTTATTTTTTCTCAGCTTTGACATTAGGTTCACAGTCTTATTTTTTGATCAGATACAGGCAGGATGACGCGACGGAAGTCTTGAGGGAATCGCCAGTGCGAAACCCAAACATTAAGTTTCCTGGAATTCTTCAAGTTGACAGGAATCCACCTTAATTGTTGAGATAACTCAATTAGTTTTATTGATCAAAAGATGAAGATTACATGAAAAGTAAAGAACGTTATATAAGAAAAGATATTACAAAATTTTCAAATCTAAAGATGTGGATAAATCAAAAATCTTATTTCATCAAAAAACTTATCCGTCTACGCAGCCACACTGAATAAACTTATGTCAGCCATTCTGCTCGCACTGCAGTCCACTAAGTGCTCACCTTACATATAATAGATAATTGCAGTAAACCACCATTATAATACCCCGTTTTGCAGTAAATCACCATTGTAACAACTAATTGGGAAATGAGTATATTATGTCAGCTTTGTTATCAAAAAACCACAATTTTCACAACTCTACTATAAATTGTAAAACACGCGCCATACGGCGCGTGGGTATATAACTTTCATTCGGACTTCAAAAAACCACCATTATAATATATTATTTTGCAAAAAACCACCATTTTAACAAATAATTACAAAATGACGCTATTATCATATTTCAATTATCAAAAACCACCATCTGAATATAAAGGTAATGCTAGGATATGAGGTTTAGGCTACGATTGTGGCTATCTTTGATTAGTAAGACAGTATTCGTTTATTGATTTATAATCCATACTAGACATGAACCTAATGTAAACATATTTGCAGTTGCGGGTGTAGTGAGAAGCTGTTATATTTTAGCTTAGAGTCAATCTTTAAGATCAATATAGAAAAACAATTAGAGTTTAAAAGCAGTGATATAATAAATCATATTTCATAAGATAAAATGAGAAAATTATTTATATTGAACCGTGCAATCGATAATCATTAAACATTGATAATAAACTCTCAAACAAGAGTTTCCTTTTGCATTTTCTAACATTATTTCCTTCATTGACTTCCATCGAGATTAAATTGAAGCATCATGTACCTAGTAGATACTTATTAATGAGTAAAATTATCATATGAGCCTCTGACCTAGCATGAAGAGTGCAGTTGGTAGTATTCTGATAATAGGTTATTAAAATGGTGGTTTTTCGTAAAACTTTTATTATAATAGTGGTTTTCGGTAATTAATTTTAATATAAAATAATGTTTTATTTTCAGGTGTACACGCACTTAACGGAAGTTTTAACGGAATAGTGTCAATGATAGTTTTTTGATAACTGAGCTATTATAATATATTCATTTTGCAATTAATTATTAAAATGATGGTTTACTACAAAACGTGGTATTATAATGAGATTTACTGCAATTACCCCAATATATAATGTGCTTCCCCATTAAAATCATCTGCTAACTGAACCAGAAAACAGTCACTCAAGGCCTCCTAGACGATTAAATTGATACGCAGGGTGCGGGTTTTCTTGTACATCTTTGATGCTTGTAAGCTGTTGAGTTAAAAAAATGTTTGCAGATTTTATTGTATCCTCTTTTGTTAGTTTCACTTTCAACCACCAAATTTTCTCAAGTTAAATATTTTTCCGAGGCTTTTATTTATTGCTATTTTTGTAAAAGTAATATTTTTGGTTTCATTTCATTGACTTACCCAATTGGGAATTTATAAATAAGGAAGAGAGGGCAAAAGGGGAATAGAGAAGTTTGAGTGAGGGGTATTTTCGTCTAGAGAAATAAACGTCGCCACATCATCAAGCGAAATTGATTCTCCGGCTCAAATCGCCTCTCGTCGCCCCCTTCAATTTCCAGGTAAGAAAACTACGCGTTTCGATTCGATTCATCTGATTACGATCGATGTATTCAACTTTCAACCTCAGTTATACATAAAATGAATAGATTCATCTCTACGATCGATTCCTGATTTGATGTGATGCTAGTCGGCGTTTTGGTATCTTTAGGGTTTTTATATTGATTTGATTCACATATAGCAGTTTACATCTCTGTGAAATTTCCAAAAACAATCGATTTACGAAACTCACTTACTTGCAATCAGGTCTTCATTCCAGATGCATTGTTTTCGTATTTGAGCAGTTGTTGCCTTTGCTTCAATTTTGATCTCTTTGTATATGAATTTACATATAAGCACGAGGCATCTTTTTCAAACCCTTGTTTGCTCCAATTAAACCATTTACAACTACATAACCTAGTTGTTGTTAATGCATTATTGAATCGGAATCATGAAAAGTTTCAGTTTTTATGACTAATGCAAAGTGGCTTAGTTTACATTCACAACTAATTATCAGGTGAAGATGGCTCTCAATGGAATTTTGAAGTGTTATTTATTCATGATTATCGTTTGTTTATCGATATGTGAGGAGTCATTTATTTAATTTATTGACTATTTTTCATTCTCTATGCATGCATTTATTCGTGTATGATCTGCTGAGTTGTTTCTCTGAATGATGTTTTTCAGTTAATCAGCCATTTGTTACCATCTATAGGCAAGGGTTTGGCTTTCATCCTCCAGAATGGATCTGAAAAATATCAGAGATGCATTTGATCGGGTCACAAAGAAACAGAAGATTTGTTCTTCCAAGACTACAGAAATGACGGACCAGATATGTCAAGAAGTTGAAAATGCTTTAACGAAGATCCAGTCAGCTATGGATACAGGTTCTGAAGTTGACAGGAAGTCTATATTCTCTGAGCTCAATGCCAAGTTGATGGAGATTGGTCCCCTCGGCCAACAAGAAGGAACTCAAAGAGAACTCAGCATAGCGTTGAGCAAATATCCCAAGTTTCTAGAAAAATCCTTCAATCCAGATATATCGAAGGCATACAGAAATGTTGACTTTGATTCCCAGATAGTTAACCATATTATTGCCAGCCACTTTTATCGCGAGGGTATGTTTGATATTGGTGACTCTTTCATTGCCGAGTCAAATGAACCAGAAGCAGCTGCAGTTAAATCTCAGTTTCTGGTGTTGTACCATATTTTATCAGCCCTGTCAACTCGAAATCTGGAGCCTGCTTTGACTTGGGCCTCTGCCAACCATGACAAACTTAAAGAGTATGGATGTGACCTTTTGCTTAAGCTCCATCGTCTGCAGTTTGTGGAAACACTTCAGAACGCTGGTCATGACGACGCATTGAATTATGCCAGAACATTCTTGGCTCCTTTTACTACCAGTCATCTTTCTGAAATCCAGAAGATTACGGTATGCTTATTATGGGAGAAAAAGCTTGATCGCTCCCCATATGCTGATCTTTTATCTTCTGCTCACTGGGATACATTAGGTGAGGAGCTTACTCGACGATTCTGCAGTGTAATGGGGCAGTCCTATGAAAGCCCTTTGAGTGTGACAATAGCTGCTGGTATTCAAGCACTGCCTCAGCTTTTGAAGCTTATGAATGTGGTAGTTGAGAAGAAACAAAATGACTGGCAATCGATAAAGCAGTTGCCAGTTCCTCTGGATCTGGATAAGGAGTTTCAGTTCCATTCTATCTTTGTCTGCCCAGTAAGTAAAGATCAGGCGAGTGAAGACAATCCTCCAATGCTGATGACTTGTGGACATGTCCTTTGCAGGCAGTCAATTGCAAAGATGTCCAAGAACAACACAAAGTCCTTCAAGTGTCCATACTGTCCAATGGCTGTGGATTCGAAGCTTTGTAAGCAGCTTTATTTCTGATTCCCACGTATCCACTTCAGGTACTTATCTATTCCTCCTATCTTTCATGTATCTGCAAAGTACCTTAAGTTTAGCAAAGCTCACGTAGATTGTTGGATTGGAGCCATGTTGACTATCTGCTTTTGTGTACTAGACATTGATATTGTTTCAATCCCTTGTGTTGTATTTGTTGCCCTTATACCTTGGCTTGTAAATAAAAAAACTGATACCATTCTTAACGTTACAAGAAAGTGTTCTAAGTTGTTTTGCTGAGTTGAACCAGGTCTTGATCGGCATTCAGGATATGGTCGGTTGGTAAAATATCTAAAATTTATAACTTAGAAGAACCCATGGTAGGATCCCAGAAACAAGATAAGCCAAACTCGTTATTCTGCATATTGTGCTTCCTCCAGATCAGACACACTTACTCATCATATTTCACATCCCATTGCATTGGGATGGCAATATGAAGCACAAAGGAGCAGACCACTCATCAGCCCCCTTCCCTAAATTAACAAAAAAGGACTCTTCTCTATAGCTATTATGAGCAGTTTCAAGCTAAATCATTCTTTGAAAAGTTTGTGCTACAAGCAATAGTTGTAAGCTATCCAGTCTTGTTTAATATCTTTCGAGTATAATTGAAGCAGATCCAAAAATAGAGAATTAAGTTGTAGGCGAAAAGGATTATAACACAAGTAGATTTTGTGTAATGACTAATGATAAGAAACAAAGGATTAGGCAATAGATGCTGACTGATAAGTTTTGACTAATACACACTATAAATCAGGTACTTGTGATAAGAGGATGAATGACCTGACTTTCGAATAAGTATTTAATACATACACTACTGTAGTTGAAATTCCACTCGCAATCAAAACATATGCTGTCGAAGACAATATGGTCGTACTTCGGCGTTTATCACTTGTAAGGACTCTACTTTGGGGGTTTTGACTTCTCCACTGTCCTGGGTGCTGCTGCTGCAACACACAAAAGAAAGTCGAATTAGAACTCCTCGGACAAAATATATATCTAGCTTTTACGCAGCAGACAATTATTGAGAGACCGTGCTATGGCTTTTACTGCTAATAGATAAGCTTTTAACGATAATATCTTGCATAAATTTAATTCTATGGAAAATATTCGGTTGAATAAAAAATCTAAGTGAAAGAAAAAGAACCTAAGCCAATGGCATCAACGCTCTTCATGATCTTAAGTTTCCTGCATGTGTCAATGAACATCCTGCAAAAAATTTTCAAATTTTAGGAACTGTACATCCCCCTGCCATGTTCAAAACATGATTTTTGTTCATGCATCCAATGTTTCAAATTCTTAGATCTTCTTGTGTTACACACGCTATACTAGATTGTGTTACTACCAACAGATGTGTTGAACTACGGCTAAACAGTGAGATCTGGACATTAACTACGCATACAACAATCCCATGGTATAGCTTACATGGTTGTTCTTGGTATCTTAGAGGATTTAAAGTCATATTCATAGTTTTTGTCATTTCTAGCATATTTTGTTTCAAGAAATTACTAAATCAAGAATACAAACCGACAGCCTATAAGCAGTTCTCAAATTTTGAACTTGTTTAGAGACAAAGGTCAATATATGACAATATCAACAGAAATTTTAAAGGTTGAGAAAGCATACTCCCAGGGTACATCTCCAACAAGCATCCAGTCAGAATCTTTGTCCTCGTAAGTAAGAACATATTCAGATCCATGCAAGAGATCCTTCAGCTTGCTTTCACTAAGTGACCCCTTCTCTAACCCTCCTTGAGAACCATACTGACCTATATTACCCCATGAAAAAAGAATGTATCAGTGCTCGACAGTATTCAACAGAGTTGAAGCTGATATGTTTGAGATGCAGTAAAAATGTGGCATTCTGACGTTAACAAATCAACTCACCTAGGGTGAAGCAGCTGAACATTTTTTCAAGAGCTGATGAAAGTACTTGGTATGAAGAATAGTTTCTCAGATCAACTTTCCGCAGATAGGGAGCACCATCCATGCTGACCTTGACAAAAAGCGCACCAGGACCAGGTTTTCCGTCAACTTCATCATTATTCTTAGTAGTACTAGCTAAAGAATTCTTCCGGAATGAACGGATAGGAGGCCAACCAACTACCAATGCCCTGTGAATTGAACATTCAATCACAATTAGGAGCACTTTAAGGACCCATAACATAATATTAAATGTGAAGAATTATTTATGTAACTAAACTAGTACTCACTTTGTGGCAGATGGGTTGCTATTGTTGTTAGAGTCGGCTATCTGATTAGCTGCTACAGTATCCTCATGTAGTGCTTTAGGGGCTGCTTCCCTGGGGTTAGCTGGCTGACTTGCTTTCACCGGTGTCTTGGCATTTATTGCGGAGTTAACAGCATGTTTAGGGGTCAAAGACTGCTGAACATCCGTTTTCGTACTGATTCCAGGAAACATCCAGTTTCCTTCCATAGCATCAGAAAATACTCTTTTACTGCCTGAGAAAACTGTTTTATTGGACGAAGAGCAGATACCTTCTTTAGAAGGAAGCAACGGAAACAGCTGCTTCTCATCCAAATTTAAGCAATATTCTTGTTCTCTTTCAGGAGACTGTGATCCCGGAAGACCAAGCCTTAACTCAGTAGCCTTCATATTAAGTTTATTTCCATTTGTACCCAAATTCTTAGAGTCTATAGAACCATCAAGTAAAGAACTATTAGCCAAACCAAGATAATTCCTTTCCTTAAGATCCACAACATTTTGAGAAGTCCGATCCATCTGCGCTGGAGGGTGCAATAAAGTTACATGCCCTCCTCCTTCCTCAACACCCAGCAGAGGCGGAGACATCAATCTTCAATTATTTCTAAGACTGCAAAATGATATGAGTAGCATCTATCAGCAAAACTGAACCTGAAATCTCCAATCTTTAACAAACCCAAAATAAGTTGCCTTGTCAAATTCAAGATAAAATCCATCACTACATTCAACTATTGTTTTCCATCAAGCTACCATGTCCTATGACGTGGTTTTCTTCAAACAAACCCTAAAAAGGTTCAAGTGCAAAATAGAAACAAGAAGCAAAAGCCACAAAATTTTCATCATCAAAATCAACCAAAGAGACAATAAATCACCATGCACACAAAAATCCCTAAACCATAGATCTAACAGCTCAAAAATGTATCAAAGTACACTCAAAAAGTTTACATTTTCCAAGAAAAATCCAACAAAATTCCACACTCCAAACCCTCAGATTACCCCCCACCCCACTTCTCTCCTCCCTAAAAATCACCCTTACCCAAACAACACACTCACAGATCCACCAAACCAATATCAAAAATAATCTACAAAAAAGAAATAAATCCATTCAGCAGCTCAGCACACAGAAAATCACAAACTGAAAATAATTGTATAAAATCAAGCAGCAAAACTCCACCTTAACTCACCGGAAGATCCGAGCTTGAATTCACCAAACTGAAGAATGCAGAAACCCAAATAAGAGAGAGAGTGGCTGAAGATGTAGATGGAAATGGCTGGCTGATTCAAGCTCCCTTCATTAACCCACAAACCAACAAAAGCTTCTTTTCTGCAGAAAAAAATGTTACATAAATATGATAAAGTTGAGGGGTTAAAGTGGGAAAATATTACGGAATTTTGGGGGCGAAAGTGGGAATATTTTACGGCTTGCGGGGTATTTGTTTAATTTTTTGATAAAAGATTCTGAATGTCGGGCCCACTTTGTATTTGGTTTGTTTGTTTGTGTGCTTGCAGGTGCAGATTATTTTCGTGTACGACGTCGATGGACGATGATTGAACCTCTTGCTGTTAGATTATTATTTACTTTTCGGTCCTTCATGTATTCTATTTCAAAATCCGATTCGATAATTTATTTAGAATTAATTGTCTTAGTTAGCAACTTAGGATAACTTCACTGGTTTAGAAAAATTATCGACTGGAGGGGGTGTAATTATAAAAAGACGAAGTTGATGGGTCGAATTGTAAATAAAATTCTTAATGTCTAAAAGTGTGGAGTTGCGAGGGATGTAGTCGGGTCAGGCCTCAGGGGTTGCTTTGGTTCCGTTCTACAATTTCTTATAATGACGAAAAGAGCCCTGTGATTAGAGGTGTCAAAACGGGTAGATGGGCGGGCGACGGGCGGGTTTTAAATGGGTAGCGGGTAAATGGGTGTTTTACCCATCTTACCCATTTAGCTAATGAGTTTAAATGGGCGGGTGTTAACGGGTAATGGATTACCCGTTTACCCGTTAATACCCGTTTATCCGTTAATATCCATTTGCCCGTATATATCCATTTACCCGTTTAAGCACATTTATCCATTGAACATATATGTCCTTTGCATGATAGTTAAAATAGTTTGTTCACCCCGCTTACTCCAAGTCTCCAACTATATTCGTTTATTTTTATTTTTATTTTTATTTATTTTGTATTTTCATTTCATTTTATTTAAAAATAGAATTGAGAAAATTTAAAAACAGTAAATAAAGTTAAGCTTGCTTTATTTGATAACTTAATTTCATGAGTAGATAAATAATATTCTAAATAGTTGAGCATGTCGTGAGAATATGTATGTTAAATTAAAATGTAATCAAATAAAAAAATAGATATGTTAATCAAAACATGAGATATGAGCAAATCAATAAATTATAAAAATAATTTATAATATGATTTATCAATTATATATTTATTTATACAACTTAAAATAATTGGACGGATAATGAGTGTTAAGTGTGTAAATGAATAATGAGTGTTAATGGGTGTTAAATGGGTAATGGGTTACCCTATACTAAATGGTTGATAATGGGTAATGGGTATTGTAAACCCGTTAAGCTAAATGGGCGGGTATGGACGGATATTTTAACGGGCAGGTATAGGGCGGGTAATGGGTAACGGATATTTTTGACGGGTCTACCTGTGATTACGTTACTGACAGTTTTAAGATTGCTTTTCATCTGCTCGTGTTTCCCGTTTTGTCTTTTCCATAATTTCTTAATATTAATTTATTAGACTTAAGAAAGAAGAACACGAAAAAATTAACATTATTCGTTAATTTGACAAATTTGACGTTGGAGTTAAATGATTTTTAATTTAAATTAGCAGTTGAACTAGCAAAAATACAGGGCGATGGATTTGACGGTTATTTTTAGTTCAAATCTCATGCGTTAGATTATTATTAATCAACGGTTGAGATTGTGTCCCTCTATCTCACAAAAATATATATGTCCTTATTGATCTTTTTCCGTTCTTTTATTATTGACTGCTTTTCATAAACCTTATAGTAAAATATAAATTATTTAAACCTTGTTCGAAAAAATTTTTATGCTGATGATATTTATAATTTTAAAAATAATAGCTCAATTAAAAGCTACTATAAAGTATGTTTAGGTAATAAAAGTACTATAAATCAGAAAACTAAAATAGATTTATCAATTTAGTTTACTTCATTTCATCATACACACTTTAACTTATGGATGCCATTTTCAAACAAGAGTACAATATATACCAAATAAGTGTTGACATCCATGCAAGAAAGTAAGAAAGCATATTATCACAAGTTACATGATAAATGGAAATTTGCAAAGAATGGGAAATCTTGAAAAGAGAGAATATCATTTGTCTGGGTATAAATATCAAAATTCCTAGCATATAATTTCACGTGTCATATTTACGCAACGCAAGATCATTATCTGCTTTAGCTTTTGGGAAAGTACAACTTTTGTATACTCACAGTTTCATTCACTAACAAAACACTCTAATGTTATATTCAATGATTAATTATTACTTGATGAAAATCTAGAACATATTGACGATGTAAATATTCCACTAGAAAATGCTAAAACAAGATTAATTCAGTTGGTAAGAATCGAGACTTTATGTGTCATCATCAGTGGC
>QZGG01003462.1:0-23456 GCA_006409495.1 Sedum album | reverse complement strand
TCCTCTTTTGATTATGATCTCCGTCTCTTGAGCAGAAAGAAAGAACCTACAAGGGTAAAAAGTTTAATGCCATTTGTCATTTTTTTGGTTACCAAGCTCGAGGTTCGCTTCCCTCCAAGTTTGACTGTGATTGTGCATATGTAAGCCAGTGTTATGCTTTTGTTCCTTTTTGATTTGCAAATTATAGATTTTAAATTATTTGTAACCTTGAGGACTATAAATTTACAGGTTCTTGGCCATATCTGCTACCACATTTTGGCGGCTGGTCTTAATGGCTATATGGCTACTATTACTAATTTGAAAAATTCAGTGAATAAATGGCTTTGTGGTGCTGCTCCCATCACAGTATGTTTTTGAACTACCAATTAATTTTTAATAAATTCATTTCATTGGTTTTGAGCTTGCTTTCTCTTCCTGAACTCAGGCCATGATGACAGTCAATCATGATTCTCGCGGGCCGCGTGATTTTTCGATAGGCAAACCTGCTGTACATCCGGCTGTTGTGGATTTGAAGGGGAGAGCATATGAGTAAGCTCATGCAAATTGATTGCATATGTTACCAATTGTATTTCTATTAAAATGCTTCCAATATGATAGTTTTTATAACTAATGCATTATGTTTGTTAATTTTAACAGGCTTTTGAGACAAAATGCCACCAAGTTTCTGATGGATGACATCTACAGAAACGCTGGGCCTCTTCAGTTTGAAGGTCCAGGAGCTGATTCTAAAGCCGTAAGTCTTTGTGTTGAAGACCAGGACTACATGGGCCGAATCAAGAAACTTTAGGAGTACTTGGACAAGGTATGTCCTCCATCTCAATCTTTCTCTTTTAAAGATATGTTATAGTCAGTGCCTTGATGATAAAGAACTAATATCATACTTATAAGAAATTTTGCTTATTTCAAATTTTGATTGATGCATAAATATGCCTACTACATCTACAGGTGAAGAGCATAGTGAAGCCAGGAGATGTCTTAAAAGCAGCACTGAGCTCAATGGGTTCAGTGACAGACGTACTTTCCCTGATGTCTGCACCCTCGTCTAATGGCCAGGGAGCTCTTTAAAATCTCCCTAGGTTTTCAGTGAATTTTATCATGGAATATTCCCTTGAGCTGACATGTTTAACTTATTTTCCCATGAGCTAATATATTACAAGTTTCTTTTCTTTTCTGTGATCAAGAAAAACCTCACCCAGACACCATAAATTACTGACACAAGATTATTGCTGTCACAAAGGGACTTGCCACTCCCTTCTCTTCATTGAGGTCATCTTTGTCCAAACACGATAATTTATTTAAAGTTTTATAAGATTGTAATGGGTTGGTGCTGTGTTTTTTCGATAAGAGGATAAAATATTCAAAGGATATAAAAAACTAAATAACCATTTAGGCTGACTTGATGTAACTAAAAGATATGAAATGACTGAAAAAGCTAGACCGAGTCATTTGCGCACAATATAAAAACTGAAAAACCGAAAAATTAAGAGGCATTTGTTTAAGTGTTGCTGAGTTCGTCGGTTTACTGGTTTACTGGTCCAATTGTGTTTGGTCCAATTGTGTTCAGGTATTTAAACTCCAGAAGTCAGGCGCGCTGGGTAATAGCTTCATCGTTCTTCTCAAATCAATTTCTGCGCTCAGCTAGCAATCAAAGAAGCTGCGTGTCGACGGAAACTTGGTAAGATTAGTTACTGGTTTTTTTGAGTAGCAAGTAGGCTTGACTTGGTGGCTTTGATAGAAATTAGGTTTTGGTTTTGAGGCTGAGAAGATTCAATTCTGAAAGTTTGATCTGGTGTATTTAGGGTTTTGAGTTCAATTTGAGGGTTCGATTTAGTCGGAATTTCTCAGGGGACTAACATGGAGAAATCGTCATCGGAGTCGACAGCGAAATCGTCATCTGCGTCGGGACCAGTTGCAGATGTCGAGTCTTCGAATTCGACAGCGAGTCTGGTGGCTGCATTAGAGGAGTCCAAATCATCATCGTCCTTCACTGCAGACGTTGTGTGTACTTCCGCGGAAGATTCAACATCGGGGACTTAGGAGCGGCGGTTGTTTCTGTTGAGGTTGAGAACTCGACGAACTCGACGTCTCTGGCGCTACAGAATACGAGTTCATCATCGGTGGTGAGTACTACAGCCAAGGTTGCGGCGCCAATAAAGTCTGTATGCCAAGAAGCTATATCTCTGTATATGAAAGGTCTTCATAAAAGAGCCTTCAAGACAATCAAACAGGCGACTAAGGAGTACTCAGACTGTGGACTTGTCTATAGAATCGATGCGTGGATGAATTTCAGAAGCTCTTTTACCACGAAAGACAAATTGCAAATCAAGCATCGGGAGTTGGCATTTGAATCGGCAAAGAAAGCTGTCCAAACTTCCCCCGATAATATAGAGTACGCCCTCTTTTATTGCAATTTCTTTTTAAATTTCGCTGACAGTGCCAGTGATTTTCTAGCACTGCGACAAGCGTGCCAAGTTGCCCTTGATGTACAAAATCCGGTTAATCTTCCACGTAGCTTCAAGACTATCCATACTTTGAGCTCTTTTCCGAATCAAGGGATTTCGGATATTAAATCTGCACTAAGGCGTCTTTTAGAAATGGCAGACCGGTTGGAACCACTACGGGTAGCCAAGGCAGAGGCAGGAAAGGAGGCAGTACTAGTAAGAGTACCTCAGAAACTAAAGACCAGGAGAATGCTTCGAATGAAGAGGTCCAACAACTTATTGATGTGGAAGATAAAAGTAAACAGGATGTACCAACAGCAAGTCAAGAAAAAAAACCCCATCCTTCTAGCAAGTCAAGGAAGAGAGCAAAGAAGAAGACATTGACCTCAGAATCTGCAGATCAGAGTGAAGCCTTGCAGAAAGGGTTGTTTGATCAGTTAACTCAGCAAAGTGAGGAGGCTCAACTCATTGCAGAAGCAGATACGCAACCAAAGAATCTTTCTTCATCTCTTGAATCTAGGGAAGCACAAAGTTGTACCAATGCTAGTAAGGATACTGCCCCTCCCCCAGAACAGAAAAAGGCATCATCGATCGAAGATGTCACTGATCAATTAGGCAAGACCAGTATAAACATCCCCACTTCAAAGCATGCAGATAAAAGAGAAGTAATCAATGAAGAAGAGCAGGTCCAAGCCAAGCTCACTGCAGCAGTATCTGAGCTTGAAATAGATCCCCATTCTGCCTCACAAAATGTTGGAACTACAGTCATGGATGTTAATGCTGATTGGGTCCCTACTGATGATGGAATTCATGTTAGCCTACCGTCATCATTCGATCCGTCGCGGGAGGAAATAGCACAGTACATTGATAAAAAACTCTATGGTCCCTCCAACAGAGTCTCATCAGACGAAGATGAACCCTAAACCTCCTGCGAACTAATATCGTGGTGATCTCTACCACTTCAGGTATGATATATTATCACATCTAAACACAACATGAAACAGTGTTTTTTCAGTAATAGATATCATCAGTGTTTTTTCCTCATCTCCCAATTTTTGGTACATGCATAAGACAATCATGTTGATAAATCTGAGGATAGCATTATTTGAGACATGTAGATTGCCAAACATCATGTAACTTTTGTGATCTCATTTAAACAATTGATTTTACAATTGCTTGTGGTTTCCTATAGAATTTCTTGGTTTTTCATGACAATATATTTGATTTGATTCAATTGATGCTACAGTTTGCAGTATTTATTGTGATGTTACTAATATGCATATTCTTTGTCAATTCAGGTTTTGAACTGTTAATACCAGCCAGAAGTCCCAAAGGATCATCCTTGTAAATGAATAGCTGTGATCACTGTCACCTACACACAGAGTACATACAAATACAAGAAATGTAAATAGTTTACCTATAGATGTCAATGCTAGTTTCCCACGCATCAGTGTACACAGATATACTCTTACTTTCAGACTAAACTTCCTATTACAATGGTAATCTCGTTTTAGAAATTTCTGACTTTTACAGCATGCACCTTTTAAGGGTAGACCCAGATGACCCAATGGGTGCAATTTTTTGCATTGACTATTACGCTCTCAGAGCAGAGCAGTATACATGG
Source organism: Sedum album (assembly GCA_006409495.1). Lineage (NCBI taxonomy): Eukaryota > Viridiplantae > Streptophyta > Magnoliopsida > Saxifragales > Crassulaceae > Sedum > Sedum album. The sequence goes on along the minus strand of QZGG01003462.1, from coordinate 19,391 downwards.
CTTGAACAGTTTTCTAAAGAATATGAGAACGGTGACTTGATATGGTTATTTTCTGTTGTGCTTAGGTGCACCCATTTGTGAAAATATGTCTTCTTTTTCAACTTCTTGTGATGTGTGGATACCTCGTGTGACTGAGGCAAATATGTCACCATTTTTTGTTTGAGTCTTCAGATCTGAGCGCAGACAACAGGAAATAAAACAGTTACATTACACCCAATGAAAACAAACTCAGGGACGAAGGTGGAAATTAGCAGGTAAAAGTGAAATGACAAATTCTGACCTTGGAAATCATTGCAAGAATATCGCAAAAGTTCAGGATCATGCTCGGTTCTGACATGCTTCAAGTTGAGCAGGTGTGGTAGAGATAACTGAGCGTCTTCGTCTTTCATTGGTTTTGAAGCCTTGGCCCTTTCCAACTTATTTGTGGTAAATGGTGTAGGGAATGAGACATCAGAAATCTCCACATACTGACTAGTAGTAATCATTTCATCAGCACTGAACCCGAATGAAGCTCTGTATGCTTCTCCTTCCTCAGCATCCTGCTTAATATTGTTATTCATATTGAGTCGATTGTGATGTCCATTTATGCCACCAGAATAAGCATCAGTTTCCCTGGAAATGCTAATCCGCCCACCACAGTATTCCTGATCAGTTTGATCCGCGTAAAATTGAGCAAATGTAGCAGGGCAGAAGAAGTTAGAATCGTGAGATGCACCAGCACAATTTTCCCCATACAATGGACCTGAGGCATTTCTCGTATATTTTCCATTTTGTGTTGGGTCCCACATATGAGCGAATTCAGTACCGGGTTCAGGATATGGTGAAGCGATGTAATCTGTAGCTTCCCTTGATACTGGAGACCTGAGACTGCTCGCCGGACTTCCAGGATACAATGCATATGTAGACTGGAGATCATTGGAGCCGCGGTATTTGGTCTTACTAGGGCTTTTGGGATCTCTCGATGATGATAAGAATCGTGCATAAGGCACATCAGGGGGTCAAGGAGTGGTCAAGTGAGCTGACTCTGGTGGAGGAGTCAGAGGTGCAGTTGAAGGCTCAGTCGTGTAATTTGAGAAGAACACGGGAGGAGACACAAGTTGGGTTTCATCTGCGTAGGGTCCCTTTGCATACATAGCCGAGGATGGACCCCCTGGTGAATTTGCTGAGAGCGACAAATAATTAGTGGGTGACTGGATAGTCGATGTAGCTGCTGAATTGGCAAAAGATACTGGTGACGGGGGCGGAGCTTGAAATGATGTTGCATGAGCTGCAGCTTGATTAGCTAAACCTGCTGCTTGAGGTCCATTTTGATGTGAAGTTGAAGCATTGGCTTCAGGAATTCGAGACGCTGGTACAATACGCTTCCCACCCTTTTGAGGTTTGAAACAAAATAATACTCCTGAACACCCAGTCCATCTCTTTCGCTGCACATTCAAAAGAGAAATGAAATTCTAAAATATAAACTCATATAATGTCAAAAAAGGTTCCATACAACACACAAAAAAATTACAGTTGTATTTCTAGAGTCAGATTACAACTGATGTCATTATACAAAACAAACTATAGTCAGACTCAGATTAGATGATAAAGCAAGCTTAGAGATGATTCCCTGAAAAGTGGACAAACTTTTTTGCATGCCAACAAAGAAATCAACCATTGTCATTTTTCTCAAATCAGTAAAGTCCATCAAATAAACTCACTAACGTTTTAATGATTCACAAGTTGCTTGTTCACTACAAAAAGTGATCATCAAAGAAGTAACAGAAAACGAAAGCCTTTTAACCCGAACAAGAAACTTATGTGATCACATCAAAGGGTAGAGCTTAAGAATTCCAGATCAAACCAAAGGATAAACTTTTGAATTACGTAAGAACTGATAAAATGAAATCCTTACAGACTTCAACACACAGAAATCGATCACATAAACACCACACATGACACATCCATCAAGCTAAAACCAATCAAAGGATCTAATACTACAGTCCCTTCAGAGTGCAACTGATATGCTTATGATATCCATCCCACCTCAGGTCAGAAATCCCAAATTGACACAATGGTTGATGCATTATAGATCTTTTCAATAGCAATTGTGGCAGCACAAGCCTAGTCCTCCAGTCAGTCAAGTCAGATGATTATAACACAAATTACTGAAGTAAACCCTAACATATGATCTAAGAACTTTACCACCAGCTACACATGTTTCTAAATGACTAAACAAATCACAGAAACACACATGTTACCTCAGATTCCAACAAATAAAAAGTTTAGATTTTTAACATTCAAACACACAACCCACAACTCTAAACAGATCTGAGCCATAAAATAGACAGTGAAAATGAACTGAAAAGAAAATGCAGTAACAAGGGTGAAAAGGGTATGAAGGAAATAAGACAAACCCTCTCTCTGTGTTGTTCAGATCCCATTGTTAGGATTTGGAAGAAGAAGAACCCACTAATGCAAAGATTGGATTCTTACTTTTGCGGAAGACTGATTCAAGCATCTGAATTTGTTGGCACTAATCTCGGCCAAATGGGTATCTTGGGAAATCTTGCAGGGTGTGGGTACTGAGAGAGAAATCTGATGAGTGTGTGATGAATCTGCTTCTGTGTGCAGCCATTGCTGCTCCTGCTTTTTCTGAATAATAATTAATTAAATAAAATATTTTAATTTATTGTTTGAGACATGAAGACAAGGCCAGACATGAAAGACAAAAAGACAAAGCGAGTGGAAAAAGATTGCAATGTGTATGATTTATGCTGCTGCTTTTTTATTAAAGCATCAAACCCAACTTTTCTTTTTATAAATTATTAATTTTAGAAACAACAGATTTAGAAGAATTTTTTTCCATTTGATTGTAATCTGCCTAGTCCGGCAAGCCTTGAAGGATTCAGGTCATCATCCGGCAAGGCGAAGAGTATTCATAACTCGTTTCAAGATGTGAGAATTACAGGACTAATAGGACATTACAGGCATTGTAACAAAATGTGGAAAAGGGAATACATTTGAGCAAAAGAATTAACTAAGAACTTACTATTTGGAGTTCCCAAGCTCTATGTCATTGGGAGGAAGGATACTACCTGCTGAATTTTTTAAAAGTCTGATCTCTTCTTCTGTTAAGCTATGCTTTGAAGTGTGGTGCTTGGCTGTTTTCTCAAGTTCAACTGCCCAACTGTAAATGATCATGCCACCTACTGCCACAGTCATTCCCATTATATTCTTGAATGTCAGCGCTGAGTCGAATAAAATCCATCCCAGAATCAGCACGCAAACTGTTTTCATATGGCCTAAAACCAGAAAGGACACAGCTGAGAATCGTCCAATGCAGTGGTACTGACTGATATTGCAGAAGACGGCTAAGGGCAGGACAGCAGTATGAATAACTGCATGTTTTGTCACCAAGGAAAATAGTAAGATTTTTGAAGATCTTACGGAAAGTCAATACTATATAAGATATTTGGAGAGGAGACGAGAACTTACAGTTGCGCCAGTGGTTAGCTTGTAGGTTGTGATAAGGATGCCGTTGAGGAAGTAGTCAATAAAGGGACCAAGGATAAGAAGGGAAATGGCCTGAATTGGAGCGGTTTTACTCAGAAGCTCAAACGAACCGATGGAGTATTTCTTTTGCAGAGAACCTATTGACTGGAATACAAAAATGATATAAGTTCCATGTCATGGCTCTGAGACATACACATCAGTATTCTGCAGGATCAACGTAACTCAAAACTAGGCATAGTGTTTTTGACAATATTGTAGAATTCATAACAATATACCAAAAGATGATGCTTATTTAAAATAGGAAGTACTCACTATCTGCTGCAACGATGTAGATAATACAGCCACACAGGCGCATAAGAATCCTTTTGCGTTAACTTTGACATCAGTAACGGTGCATACACCAACACCTATGACAACAACAACCACTGCTATCTTGACTTCCTTGGAGTAGTGCTTGTTATGAAGTATCCACTCCATAACACATACAACAGGTATCATGCTTAGTTTTGAGATCTGCATAAATCATGAATGATAGGATTAAATTAGGAAAAAGTACAGTGAAAAAATCATTTCAAAAATGGCACCATCGAGGGAGAAGCTAGGATAATGTATACCAAAACCCACAGAAATTACACATTATATTCTACGAAATACCAAACATTGCAACAGCTAGCGTTAAACAATTTTTATCAAGTAAAGAGAATCATATTTAAAGAAATTTACTTGCTACAACAATTACTGACAGACGGTGTATATTGAAATGCCTTTCAGAAACTGTACCTGGTAAAATCATATCAAGGCTCAACTCATTGCAGAAGCAGATACGCAACCAAAGAATCTTTCTTCATCTCTTGAATCTAGGGAAGCACAAAGTTGTACCAATGCTAGTAAGGATACTGCCCCTCCCCCAGAACAGAAAAAGGCATCATCGATCGAAGATGTCACTGATCAATTAGGCAAGACCAGTATAAACATCCCCACTTCAAAGCATGCAGATAAAAGAGAAGTAATCAATGAAGAAGAGCAGGTCCAAGCCAAGCTCACTGCAGCAGTATCTGAGCTTGAAATAGATCCCCATTCTGCCTCACAAAATGTTGGAACTACAGTCATGGATGTTAATGCTGATTGGGTCCCTACTGATGATGGAATTCATGTTAGCCTACCGTCATCATTCGATCCGTCGCGGGAGGAAATAGCACAGTACATTGATAAAAAACTCTATGGTCCCTCCAACAGAGTCTCATCAGACGAAGATGAACCCTAAACCTTCCTGCGAACTAATATCGTGGTGATCTCTACCACTTCAGGTATGATATATTATCACATCTAAACACAACATGAAACAGTGTTTTTTCAGTAATAGATATCATCAGTGTTTTTTCCTCATCTCCCAATTTTTGGTACATGCATAAGACAATCATGTTGATAAATCTGAGGATAGCATTATTTGAGACATGTAGATTGCCAAACATCATGTAACTTTTGTGATCTCATTTAAACAATTGATTTTACAATTGCTTGTGGTTTCCTATAGAATTTCTTGGTTTTTCATGACAATATATTTGATTTGATTCAATTGATGCTACAGTTTGCAGTATTTATTGTGATGTTACTAATATGCATATTCTTTGTCAATTCAGGTTTTGAACTGTTAATACCAGCCAGAAGTCCCAAAGGATCATCCTTGTAAATGAATAGCTGTGATCACTGTCACCTACACACAGAGTACATACAAATACAAGAAATGTAAATAGTTTACCTATAGATGTCAATGCTAGTTTCCCACGCATCAGTGTACACAGATATACTCTTACTTTCAGACTAAACTTCCTATTACAATGGTAATCTCGTTTTAGAAATTTCTGACTTTTACAGCATGCACCTTTTAAGGGTAGACCCAGATGACCCAATGGGTGCAATTTTTTGCATTGACTATTACGCTCTCAGAGCAGAGCAGTATACATGGCTTGAACAGTTTTCTAAAGAATATGAGAACGGTGACTTGATATGGTTATTTTCTGTTGTGCTTAGGTGCACCCATTTGTGAAAATATGTCTTCTTTTTCAACTTCTTGTGATGTGTGGATACCTCGTGTGACTGAGGCAAATATGTCACCATTTTTTGTTTGAGTCTTCAGATCTGAGCGCAGACAACAGGAAATAAAACAGTTACATTACACCCAATGAAAACAAACTCAGGGACGAAGGTGGAAATTAGCAGGTAAAAGTGAAATGACAAATTCTGACCTTGGAAATCATTGCAAGAATATCGCAAAAGTTCAGGATCATGCTCGGTTCTGACATGCTTCAAGTTGAGCAGGTGTGGTAGAGATAACTGAGCGTCTTCGTCTTTCATTGGTTTTGAAGCCTTGGCCCTTTCCAACTTATTTGTGGTAAATGGTGTAGGGAATGAGACATCAGAAATCTCCACATACTGACTAGTAGTAATCATTTCATCAGCACTGAACCCGAATGAAGCTCTGTATGCTTCTCCTTCCTCAGCATCCTGCTTAATATTGTTATTCATATTGAGTCGATTGTGATGTCCATTTATGCCACCAGAATAAGCATCAGTTTCCCTGGAAATGCTAATCCGCCCACCACAGTATTCCTGATCAGTTTGATCCGCGTAAAATTGAGCAAATGTAGCAGGGCAGAAGAAGTTAGAATCGTGAGATGCACCAGCACAATTTTCCCCATACAATGGACCTGAGGCATTTCTCGTATATTTTCCATTTTGTGTTGGGTCCCACATATGAGCGAATTCAGTACCGGGTTCAGGATATGGTGAAGCGATGTAATCTGTAGCTTCCCTTGATACTGGAGACCTGAGACTGCTCGCCGGACTTCCAGGATACAATGCATATGTAGACTGGAGATCATTGGAGCCGCGGTATTTGGTCTTACTAGGGCTTTTGGGATCTCTCGATGATGATAAGAATCGTGCATAAGGCACATCAGGGGGTCAAGGAGTGGTCAAGTGAGCTGACTCTGGTGGAGGAGTCAGAGGTGCAGTTGAAGGCTCAGTCGTGTAATTTGAGAAGAACACGGGAGGAGACACAAGTTGGGTTTCATCTGCGTAGGGTCCCTTTGCATACATAGCCGAGGATGGACCCCCTGGTGAATTTGCTGAGAGCGACAAATAATTAGTGGGTGACTGGATAGTCGATGTAGCTGCTGAATTGGCAAAAGATACTGGTGACGGGGCGGAGCTTGAAATGATGTTGCATGAGCTGCAGCTTGATTAGCTAAACCTGCTGCTTGAGGTCCATTTTGATGTGAAGTTGAAGCATTGGCTTCAGGAATTCGAGACGCTGGTACAATACGCTTCCCACCCTTTTGAGGTTTGAAACAAAATAATACTCCTGAACACCCAGTCCATCTCTTTCGCTGCACATTCAAAAGAGAAATGAAATTCTAAAATATAAACTCATATAATGTCAAAAAAGGTTCCATACAACACACAAAAAAATTACAGTTGTATTTCTAGAGTCAGATTACAACTGATGTCATTATAAGGACAAAACAAACTATAGTCAGACTCAGATTAGATGATAAAGCAAGCTTAGAGATGATTCCCTGAAAAGTGGACAAACTTTTTTGCATGCCAACAAAGAAATCAACCATTGTCATTTTTCTCAAATCAGTAAAGTCCATCAAATAAACTCACTAACGTTTTAATGATTCACAAGTTGCTTGTTCACTACAAAAAGTGATCATCAAAGAAGTAACAGAAAACGAAAGCCTTTTAACCCGAACAAGAAACTTATGTGATCACATCAAAGGGTAGAGCTTAAGAATTCCAGATCAAACCAAAGGATAAACTTTTGAATTACGTAAGAACTGATAAAATGAAATCCTTACAGACTTCAACACACAGAAATCGATCACATAAACACCACACATGACACATCCATCAAGCTAAAACCAATCAAAGGATCTAATACTACAGTCCCTTCAGAGTGCAACTGATATGCTTATGATATCCATCCCACCTCAGGTCAGAAATCCCAAATTGACACAATGGTTGATGCATTATAGATCTTTTCAATAGCAATTGTGGCAGCACAAGCCTAGTCCTCCAGTCAGTCAAGTCAGATGATTATAACACAAATTACTGAAGTAAACCCTAACATATGATCTAAGAACTTTACCACCAGCTACACATGTTTCTAAATGACTAAACAAATCACAGAAACACACATGTTACCTCAGATTCCAACAAATAAAAAGTTTAGATTTTTAACATTCAAACACACAACCCACAACTCTAAACAGATCTGAGCCATAAAATAGACAGTGAAAATGAACTGAAAAGAAAATGCAGTAACAAGGGTGAAAAGGGTATGAAGGAAATAAGACAAACCCTCTCTCTGTGTTGTTCAGATCCCATTGTTAGGATTTGGAAGAAGAAGAAGAACCCACTAATGCAAAGATTGGATTCTTACTTTTGCGGAAGACTGATTCAAGCATCTGAATTTGTTGGCACTAATCTCGGCCAAATGGGTATCTTGGGAAATCTTGCAGGGTGTGGGTACTGAGAGAGAAATCTGATGAGTGTGTGATGAATCTGCTTCTGTGTGCAGCCATTGCTGCTCCTGCTTTTTCTGAATAATAATTAATTAAATAAAATATTTTAATTTATTGTTTGAGACATGAAGACAAGGCCAGACATGAAAGACAAAAAGACAAAGCGAGTGGAAAAAGATTGCAATGTGTATGATTTCTGCTGCTGCTTTTTTATTAAAGCATCAAACCCAACTTTTCTTTTTATAAATTATTAATTTTAGAAACAACAGATCAAATAAGAAACAGTAATGATTCAGAAGAATTTTTTTCCATTTGATTGTAATCTGCCTAGCCAGGCAATCCACACTTTTTGGTTGGTTTATAGAAGCATGCATACATATCTGTTGTGAAATCACTGAGCTGAAGAGTCAGTTCATTTGTTTTTCTCCCAGCTTCGATTTCAGATTCACACTTCTCAAGTTTTTCTCTAAGCATTGCAGCATCCTTGAGTTCCATGCAAAAAAATTAAAACTTTCAATAGAGAGGTTAAATAAAAATGTTATGTTGTTTCTTAATTAAAATAAATGGCACCGGTTTTATCATTTCATCTAAGATTGTGCTATGAGCTTTTGACCCTAATCTGATCGGCCCATTTCGATTTCGGTCATGAATGAGAAGGTCATGGTGGACATAGTGGAAAATACTCGTCCTACTTATTCAACCGTGCGTGAAAGTGGGAGGGTTGTTCTGAAGATGTTCCTATGGGGAGGATCACAGAAGCAAGGTGATCAGAAACTGAAAGGGAAAGGAAAGGAGAAAGAGATGATTTTCAACACAGTTGATGTTGGAGATAAGAAGATAAAAGAAAAAATATTGGTCTAGATTTGCATCTAAGAATGCTTCTAGCTATGAGCAACATACATGCAGTTGGTTCATTTCTTGTGAAAGTAGAATTAGAGTATTAGTAGTAAGCTTAATATGAAATGTATGTTTGCGATCATATCGATCACAAAAGTTAATGCACATTGCATACAGCTAACACATGGAATAACAGCTTGCAATTCTAAATGTACGTAGACCAGTTAGACAAAAAACAAAACATGAAAACTTGTACTCCAAGGTGATGGAATTGTGACAAGTGACTAATGAATTACCACAACAACAATATTCTTAGCTTCATAAATTGAAGAAAAACCTGGCTGGATGAGGTTTGAGGCATATATACAACTCTCTCCAACTTAGACTTTTATCAGTAAGAAATTAAGCAAGCTGTTGGTACCTGTTAAAATCGAGCTAATTTGGAGATATGAGCACATCATTCTGGACGTAAATAACCATCACGAGTCTGATTTAGTCTATCAGGAAAAATACAACAACTGTTATTATTCAAAAGAGCAAAGGATGAAAATAAGTTTACGTTTTTACCGGAAATATATTTGAACGAAAAAGATCACGGTGAACATGCAAATAGAAGATCACCTCAACTCTAAGTCTAGCCGACTTTAGAATAATTTCTCCCATCCCAACTCCAAATGGAAAAAGATGTCCAGCACCTGATACTTCATGGTAGTGAATCCAAGTATGCCTTTCAGCAATATACTGTTGAAGAACTAAACTAAACAACCAAATTCACTTATTCTGCACACATTCAATAAATCAAAAAGTGTTGATTCACAGAACAGAATAATATTGCAGATAATTACCTGAAGTACCTTCACTGTGTGGCACTGCTTTGAAAGTTAAGAGCAGTGAGGTAGATGAAGGCATGAAGCATAACGAATCAGATTGGGAATACTTCTTCAACAAGTAGCGGGCGGAAAGATGGTGAACCAAAAAAGATTATAGAAGGAAATGTTGTGACATGTCTAAAAGAAGAACTTGCTAAAATGCAAAACGAGCTGCAGCTTAATGCACAAATGTGTTTCTTAAATCTTTGTATACAAGCTAAACTGTACTAGTTAGAAAAGTAGAAGTATTATGTTTCAAAGAAAATCAAAAAGTCAATGATGGTAAGATCAATTTCACGCATTTCCATCTGGCTTCCTTTCGTAAGAGATGACCTTGCCAAACAATCTAATTGTCCCAGTAGCTGCATCGTTTCCCTGACTCGATCCAGGAACATCAGATGGGTTATTGAGTTCAAGCTCCCATGGACTAAACCACACATCATGAATAGTAACTAACGGATTCACGAATTGTATCTGGCAAGACAACATATCAAAAACAATCAGCACCAATGCATATGCAACATTGCAACAATCGTGAAAAAGATTAATATTTGAGTTAGTGAAGCAAGAACATTACCTTCAACTTCCGCCACGGTGAACTCTCATCCCATAGTCCAGTTTCATCATAACCTGAAATAGCAACCACAGTCCCTTGAGCCTTCCAATTCAGCAAAGGGTTACTCTGTCCAGGCACGTTCACCTTAACATTCAAATTAACCCTCCATGGAAAACCCAAAGCCCTCTCTACCAAATCCGCATTCACCACAAATTTCAAAACCCCCACTCCCGGATAATACACAATCTCAAACTCATCCCCAGCCACCGCCAATTCTGCAGCCTCAATCACTTCCTCCTTTGAAACTTTCCCTAATCCTCTCCTGTCCAATTGTGAATCTGTCTCCCGTACGGTACTGTTATTACGATATAATGCACGTCTCACGCTAATGTGTAAAGAAGTGTCCCTCGCGTCAAACATGAATACCAAAGAATCGTCGAGGATCAGATTCTTGCTCTTTACAAAACTCATCCATCCAGTAGTACCAAACCTATGAGCTGAAGCATTCTTGTTAAAAGAGTGTTCAAATTTCCAAACCTTGCCTTGTAAGTCAGACAAGAATAAATTCTGAGATGGCCGTGCAGCGTTTAAATTGAGTTGCGGTAAAAACTCAGCGCACTGTTTCGTCAATCCTAATCCACCATTGCCACACACATCAGTGAATGTCAACTTCTTGGAACACGATCTCATACTCACCACTTCATCCGCAATCAACTGATAATTGTCATCTGCCGCCTGATAGTCAGCGGCGACCGGCATCAACCGAATCTTGGCAAAGATCTCGTCAGTATCAGTGCGAGCAAGTAATAAAACAGACGAAACACGGCAACGGACGGATGGTGTGGAGTAGATTCGATTGGAGAATTGTATTGGAGATTGATCGGCTTGCTCTGCATGGCCTTGTGGGAAATAGTAAACTAAAGATCCAACCGGCGGAAGGTTGACGGTGGCTCCTGCGCAAGCGTTCCATATTTGACGGTCGACGGGACGCTCGAGGGATGAGTTGAGGCGGCGCGTTGGTGGCTCCATTTTTTGACGACGACGACGACGAGAATGAGCGCGTAGAAGAATAAAATTTGAAGATCTGCAGTACTGAATTTATTTATTTATATGCAGTATTATTGAATTTATTTATTTATATGCAGTATTATTGAATTTATTTGTAGTCTGTTACGAGAGTCTTTGTTTCACTTTTAAGTTATTGCATAACCTTCCTTCAAGTTTTCTATTTTACATTCCTGACCCCTATTTTAAACTAAATGCTAGAATTCAAAATTAGGATTTCCGCCAATTGCTTGAGCTCAGCTGACTCGAGGTTGATATGCTCAATAAGGTACACAAACTAATCGATATAAATATCAATAGTTTACGCTTTTTCTGAACTACGGCAGCAGGTTCGCTAAAAGCATGCATATATGTATTACTGCAGTTTTACCTGGTTTTTGGCAAGAAGGAATTATTTGCAGAAAGTGTCTTATCTCCCAAATTTCATCATTGTTATATGTAAAAAGTAATGCTTGGTAGTGTTTGATTTTTTCATTTAATTTATAAATAGTCCGTGTGTTATAGAAGAACTTACGCCACAGTAAACTCGGCAAGAATTGTATCACAAAGAGCTGTAGTGACATGCCTAGAAAGAACTAGGCGCCTGTAACGTGGTTACACTAGTACACTACTTAATATCTGTATATACAAGCAAGAAATGAAGTCAATTTTGAAAGAAAGATACTAGTCAATGTTACAATCTGGTAAAGTTGAAGGAAAATGTTCTTCTAAATCAAAAATCAATGATGGTTTGATCATTTTGACCCATTTCCGTCTCGTTTCCTCTTGGAAGGGATAGCCACCTGGTCAAGCAATCTAAATGACTCCTCAGTAATATCATCTGCATTGTTTCCCTGATGAGCTGAACCTGAATTAATGCTCCTATTATGAGCGTCAACATGCACTGGTGCTTCCAAGTTAGGAACATCATTATCAGGTTCATCATCTCTTATTCCCTCTATCCCTGCATTATCTGTGTTCTCAGACAAGTTCATATCGACTCTTGGTGCCGCTACTGCTATATTGGACACGGTTTGAAGGCTGCTTTGTGTATCCGGTGGGTTAGGCGGACTGTCGAATTCAACCGCCCATGGACTAATCCACTCATCAAAAAACGGAACTACTTGATTATCCCACTGTATCTGGCAAGACAGCATATTGCAAAGTTGAATTATCAAAGGAAGACATCAGATCATAACTATTTTTTCCACAGTATTTGAAAAGCAACAATGAGAAACTTTTAGATTTTTGTTAAATGCCTACGGGCACAGGCACATTAAAATGTATTCATAATTGATATTAATCTGATTCACTGAACAACTGTGAAGTCCTACAATGTTACCTGTGTTGATTGCTGATACATATTCATTGTGTCAGAACATGCATTATTAATATCCGAGGCAAAGACAGCTTGTGGTTGGCCTGCAATCAAAAGGCATAATGTTCGCATTGGCGATCCTGGAACTAGCTGACGCAGGGCCATTTGCTTCACAGCATCTACATAGAACTGCATTGCATTTTAAATTACGTTACTTTACCAAACCCAGCTAATACCCATACAAAGAAGTGTGAAAACTCAATAGTAGCCGAAACATTCAAGAAATTCCACTTAGATGATGGATGGAAGATGGCCTACCTGATCACCAAGTTGAGAGGCGAGAACAAGTGCAGGTCCCCACAAATTGACCTTGTAGTGCACACTCAAGGACTTCTCGCTTACTACCAGCAACAAGAAGGTTTTGGACCTCGAAGGCGGTTGCCTAGACAAGAGTACCGTAGGTCAAAGTTGATATTGTAAAAGCATGTAGGAAAACGGAGAAGGATAAAAACAAGTACCCGTAACTGTCCTTCAGAAGGCAACTGCTGCAGGCAGTCGGCTAATTTCCCATACTGGCCACCATTACCCTTGACTGATGCAAAAAGCTTTGCAACCGCCGATTCGGGAGAGTCATTTGCCTATAAATGCATAAAAGTGCAGAAATTAAGTATTTACAAAATACATTTGTTTTAAAGAAAATTATGATGATATTGCTTTATTAATGTATAGCATAATGGAGAGGATCCTCAAATGGCACTGCTGTACAATCCAGAGAAATAGCTGGTATGCAAAGAAACCTTTCTACACGATAAAATATAATATTCTTGCTAACATTTCAATGTACTATGCTGTAAACTGACTGGTGTCCTGCAACTTATTTGAGAAATCCTAAATTCATAGAAGAAATTGATATGAGATGTAGGTTTACATATTTATCTTTTACCTTTGCGGAAGTATCACTGCCAAAAGGTGATCGTAGCTTTCCATAATGCTGACAAGCTATTCGTAGCAATGACATCAACAATCTTAATGTTTCTACTTTTCTGTAGTCTAAATCTGATGATTCATAGTTTGAGATTCTTTCATCAGTCCACTTATTTAATTCTTTATTACCAACATTACCACCGACCAAAGGACCAGGGAATGACTGCTGGCACAGAGTTCGAAAATAGTCAGAACCACTTGAGGAAGTGCTTGCATCATTTCTTTCTTTAACAACTTCCAACAAGTTCAACACTGATATTGAACCTCCCGCCAAATCCTTCAATTCAGACAAGCAAATTTTTTAGCCCTTCAATATCAGCATTGACGAGTAGCATTTGATTTGCTTAAAATGCTATAGTGCTTAAAAGGCCAACACGTCAACTTTTAACAATTAAAAATATTTTCTAGTCCTTTTGTTTTTCCTAGTCCGAAGTATAAGAATCAAAGTTCATCTCTAATCTACTAAAATCCACAATGATGTATGTACATGAATAAAAATCACTATTGCAAATAAGAACAGTAAACACAACATAAAGTATAATTGATTAATGGAATAATACTCAATTAATTAACCTTGCATTTATGAGAGACAGGTGTGAATGTCCACTAACCACTAAACAGTTTTGTCAAATAGATCATGGATATACCTGATTCCCGTATGACGAATTCAAATATGAGCTGCTATCTTTCATCACTATGAGTTTTCCACCAAACCCAAAAGATACAAGAGCATGTGGAGGGCGCCCAGCTGAGGATCTTCCCGTGCTGGGATTGTATGAGAACTGACTCCCAGTCTGATGAGATGGTTGAGTAAAATTTGATTTTTGGCTACCGTAGTAATCATTTGAAAATTGCTGTTGCGGCTCTATGACAGAATGATTGAATTGCTGATTGAAATTCCCACTAGAACTAAAACTATGTAAATTATGGTCATCACGAGCTGTGCTGGCATTGTTGTAAACAGGAGCCAAATCCTTGGGAAACCCACTGAATTGATCCACGTGATAGTCTGAATTTTTTGTTGAGTTATCCAGTCTTTGATTTGTTCTGTTTTCAGAAATACTTCCGTTAACGATTGCAGAAGTTGGCTGCCACACATTCAGATCTTGCTTCTGGAAACTACTCACTGACGATGCCCATGTACTAATTTTTCCTTGATGTCGAACAGCCTGTGAATCATTCCCGCTATTGTATGCATGCTGACCATAATTGGCGCTATTTGTACTCTTATTATTAGCTGTCAAAATCACATTTGAGTCAAACCCTTTCTGTTCTAGCGGGTCATAATTATTTGAGACTCCATCCCAACTTCCATAATGACCATGGGTAACCACAGGTTGTGAAACATTATTTAAAGCATGATCATATCCATGGTACGAGCCCTGGATACTCTTTTGGGATAACAGATCAGATGAAGGAACCGCTTTTTGATTATGCTGATCTCCAGCGTTAGTAGTTTCCGGATTTGAAGGTGTGTATGAGTCCATTGTTAGCCATTCCTGAGTAAGAGTATCATAATACCAACCAGGATACTGAGGATCGAAAACCATATGTTCTGGATACCCATTAGTATCTCCAACTCCTTGATTCAAGGAAGCAACTGTTGATGTCATCGCACTCTCAACTACATTATTTGCAACTGACTGTGTAGCTTGTTGATAATAGGAAACCTCAGCTGCTGCTTCAGAGACGATAGATTGATCTTCGGAATGCCCAATAAGATTGGTTTGTTGATCAACAAATCCATCGATCTGATACCACTGTCCAGTAGTGGTGTCATACTTCCATCCAGGATATTGACTCTCCCAATACTCGACGCTATTTACATCTGCAGCATTCAAACTTTGGTCCCCCATAGAAGCATTAGCTTGACTCTCCCCATATGACACACCACTAACATTACTAACTGAATCTCCACCGACATGTGAATCACCCCAAAGGGTCTCATTCACTTCATTTAAAGGGGTTTCCTTGACCTCAGAAAATAAGCCTCCAGTGCCTGTTCCAGCATTACCGAATAAATCAGCCGCAAACTCCTCACTTTCAGCAGATGAATCAGTGAACAACGAATTCCACTGAATCTCCTTTACACCAGCATTTGCAACTTCAGCAGTCTTGCTCATATCTACAGCATTCAAACTCTCCGCAACAACATTGTCATGTTCAATAACGCTACTAGCAGAACTAGGTGAATTAGTAACTCCTCCAATTACACTATCCTCAGTTTGCACAGCAGACGACACAGCCCTATCTCTATCCCCAACACAACCACCATCGTCCACATTCTCTTTCACTTCAAATCCAACAGATTCCTCAAATCCAAACGCTTTCATCTCATCCGAATCATCCCCTTCCTGAAACCTACTCCCCTCCTGCCCACCACCACCAAAATCATCATCCACCAATTTATCAAAAAAATCCTCATCCGTCTGATCCTCAGCCAAAAAAGATACATTACTCATCCTCACAAACAAAACCCTACTCCTCTCTCCACCGCCAAAATTTCTCCAATCAAAATATGCCCAATTCAGAGCTCCAATCCCCAGATACGAACCAAAACACACACACACACCACAACAAATCCTATATTCCACCGAGCTACACAAAGTCGAAATAGAATAGAGCACAATTTATTACAGATCTAGGGTTTTCGAGGTCCCTGAAACACGAGGATCGTAGCAAAATATGAAATTCAATTCAACATGGCGACGTCAAAATTGGGAGTACGACGATATTATTAATTATCGATTACACAAACTTACAAACACCGATCGGGTGGAGCAAGGAGATTTGCAGAGCGAATCGGAAACTGTCGACATAGATTGGAATATACAACAACACGAAGGAAAACTAAACCAACACATTAATCAACAAATATTACATTATTTTGTTTTAAGAAAATCGTAATTATTTAGTACAAATCGAATATTTAGTTACTTAACTAGTGAAATAAATTGTCGATTTTTACAGTACACGTGTGCAAGTGCAAACATTGTCTTATTTAGGGCAGACTTTTAGATCCGATCTAGTGTGAACTCCAGGACAACTTAGTCGCAACTGCCGGCAGTGTGGGAAAGCATTTAAATGGTGAATGTAGATTTACTTAAAATTGAATTCTAGCAGCCTCAAATTCAGGTATTAAACTGCATTATTGAACATGGTACTCAAAATAAGGTGGACTTGCGGACACTACTGCGCACAATCCAGCTTCAGTACTTAGTATACCGAGAATCAAAGAAAAGAGAACAGGCACTAGAGACCGGCCATTTAATCAGTTGCTCTTAGAAAAGCATTTCCTATGTATTCAACGCATAGGAAATCGCGCCACGCGCCGAAATTAGGAGAGATGTACACGCGCGCCACGCGCCGAAATTAGGGTTTGAAAAGTCAAAATTGTTTTCGATGGAAGGGGTAGATCTCGTTCTGTCGGCAGGGAACTCCAGCGATTTAGGGAGGGGAAACGAAGGTAATGGAGAGAGTCTTCAAGGGCAGAAGGTGTCTCGCCGAGGGGATGGAGACGACGACGGAAAGAATGGAAATTACGGGGAGAAAGCCAGAGTTTTTTGGCAGGGACTGAACGAGATCAATAGATCTGTGTGCGCTGGAGCAGCAGCTACTTTCCACCAGGAACTGTATGGAGTGGAGGAAGTTGAATTCTCAGAGGAAGATTGGGAGGACTTAGCGGAGGAATGGAGTACTGCTTTGGTGGGGTTGTTCTTTGGAACGCGGCCGAGTATTGGTAAGGTAACTGGGTATGTCCGTGCAAGGTGGGGAGATGAGAAGATGGTCTCAGTTGCCCAGTTCGATTTGGGAATTTTCATTTTCACCTTTAAGTCGGTGACTGATCGGGATCGCATCCTTGACCAGGGTCCTTGGACCTTTGATAATAGACCGATTGTCCTGAAAAATTGGTCCCCTGATGAAGTGTATTCTCTGGATTCCGTGAGTTCGTTGCCAGTGTGGGTAAGGTTTCCAAAGCTGGGAGCTCATTTGAGAAGAATTGATGCTCTGAGTATAATTGCTAGTGCGGTGGGTAAACCGATTCGAACGGATGGCTTCACAAATGGAAAAACTAAGTTGATGTATGCGAGGATGCTTGTTGAGGTTTACGCTTCGAGAGAACTCAAGCACTCGATATCCATTAAGGGTCCACGTGGGGTTACCTTTGTCCAAAAAGTTGAATATGATTGGCTACCGCCTAGATGCAGCTACTGCCAGTCTTTTGGACATTCTAATAAAGATTGTAAGTGGCCAAGGATTGAAATTGATGTCGAAGAGGATGATGATGAACGTGTGATGTTGGCGCCGCTAAAAGCTAAAGAAAATGAGGATGTAGGAAGTGGGAGCGGTAATGAGGTGAGGATGCAAGAAAAGGAGGTTAATGTTAGCTCACTAATTTCAGTGGTCCCTGAAACCCAGAATTTAGAGGATATTGAAGACTGTAATGAAGAGGTGAGCTCTACAGAAGTCACATATGATAGCACTAGGGATGTTCAAGCTGAAAAAGAGTTGGATGAAGAACAACTTTTTATCGAAGTTAAGAAGAAAGGGAAGGGGAAAGGAACGAAGAGTAAGAAAAAGAAGATGATATCTTCCCAGGATTCAGATTTGGATATCAAGCTAAAGAACCTCGCCCCTCGTTCCAAGGGCAAAAGAGAAGTCAAGTGATGTGAAGAAAATCGTTAAAGCTTGTGCTCCGAGGTCATTGCGGAAATCTTGTTGCTGGTAAAGAAAATCTTTTTGCTAGTTTAATATAGATTGTTTGAGTTGTTCATTGTTGTAGTAGTTTCATTGTGTCTTGTTGCTCCATCATATCATTTTTGAATGAAATCACCTTTTCTTCAAAAAAAAAACGCATAGGAAATCGTTCAAGACACCAGACTACAAAACTGTTGCCTCCCATAATCAGTAACTAGCAGACTGGGAACAAACAGCAAAACATACCTCACATAGAAAAAGAGCAGTTATGCATCCAGTTTTAGCAAATTGTCAGAGGTTGATATTTGTAAAAGATTTTCAAGTAATGATGAAAAAAGCACCTCATATCCGTCTCTAATTTCTGGCTTTGAAAGATTCTATCAGAAAGCAGACAGGCTTAAAGTTTATTAATCCTGGTACATAGATACACCCAGTGCTGTAGGAGCCTATACAAAGCTAACTATTTCATGTCGAGTTGGATTTTTCTGCCAAAGCTGCATCAATTTCTCGGCGACGTTGTTCTCTCTGCAAAACAGATAGCAAGAATCTTTAAACAATAGATTATTTCAAGGTACTTTAATATAAGTACACTTTGAGATGTTTAATATCGAGGAATAAAAAATATGTTCCAATTCATTAAAATAAGAGATGTTCAGGTTTCGGCTACTATGTGTCAAAGGAAAAGTAATACTAAATAATATTTTAATTACAAAAGCTCTTGAAATGCAGCTCTCAAATTCATATAAAAGGCTATCAAAAAAAATTCATAAAAAGGGAACATTCAGGTTTCATAAGTTAATCAATTTCAGTTCTAAGGCAGACATTTTTTTAACTCCTTCGCGAAATCTGCTCAGGAGTCCAAAAATAGACTACCAAAATTATTATCAGAACCTTGGTAACAACCATCCAACATTGTCTGTTCACGATTTCAAATGTGATCTTAGCAAAATATACGCCAGACCCGAACACTGCGATCACATATTTCCACCTCAACCACAAAAGCAACTTATTATCTAATGAAACATTAAAGGAATTAAATTCTATAAATGCAGTATGCGGCT
>QZGG01003461.1:0-23327 GCA_006409495.1 Sedum album | reverse complement strand
TTTTGATACTTAGATTTTATTGCTGAGGCAATTGATGAATATTTACTAATTAGCATAAAATAAGCTAAAGGTATACACCATCTTGTTACAAGAACATGTTTTACTCAAAAGTTAACGGCTAGGTGCAACTTGTATCAATATCAATGCTAATTTTGAATTATGTTCAAAGTAAGGACTACCTTATATGTTTCGCACGTGTGTTCTCGTAACACTTCTCTTCAATTGCAGGCGCCAGCAGTGTTTCCGGTTTCTTTGCGGCAGCTTGCAGTTTGCCCTTTGACTACGTGAAGACCCAAATACAAAAAATGCAACCCGATGCTACAGGGAAATATCCATACACTGGTTCATTGGACTGTGCTTTGAAAACTCTAAAAGCTGGAGGGCCATTCAAGTTCTACACAGGCTTCCCAGTTTACTGTGTCAGAATTGCTCCCCACGTCATGGTAAAAGAAACTACGCTTCATTATTTATTTCTGCCCTTCTAATTCGCCTTTAATAATGACTAAGTTTGTATCTCCTTGTACTGATATCGATATTTGGTTTGTGTGGTGGCGGCACAGATGACATGGATCTTCCTGAATCAGATTAACAAGGTACAGAAGTCAGTCGGGCTGTAGTTAGGCGATACTACAGGATTCTTATATCAGATTGCATTCAAGAGAGCATTGAATAACATGTTTTTGTTGGACTACCCTTTCTGCATTTTGGCCCAGTCATGACTTTTGTTAGCGACATTATATACCATAAAAGACTCAGATATTTGCTGTTGAGATTATCACAGGACTTCTGAGGAAATATCATCTTTGGTTACTTTCCTTTCACTTTTTTATATCAAATTTATTTTAGAGAAATCCCGTAAGGACCTGGGTTCTGCGAAGCTCGAGGGCATTTTGGTAATTTGATGTTTTTGAAAAGCTAAATTACTTAATTACCATCGGATCATAAATCCCTCTTACCTTTATTTAAAAGATATTTATGTCAAAAGATCCTTCGATTAGCACTGACGATTGGTGTCTGTATACCAGTTCCTTGTGTAATTAAATCAGTGGTAATCTTATCCTCTTTTTTAATGTTCAATCCATATTCATTATTCACATTAAATCAATGGCATTTACAGGTATCTTTAAAGAGTTGTGTCATTAATTTTAGATATATTCTTTTATATGAGTTAGATTGGAAGGAATATACGCAAGATTGGAATCAAAATTGTCAACAAGCTCATAAATAAGTTACTTAAATGAATCAGGTTTTAACTTTTAGTTGATACACAAACTTACATATCCGAACTTCACTTTCAAGCTATCAAAGTTTTCTTTTTCAGATTATGAAGCTATAAAAGTTGAACAAAGTAGTTATGAGTAAGTTCACGAGATACTTGCAACTAAACCCTTACCTTTGCGCAACTTACGGAGGTTCGAGGCTGACGGTAAGAAATCGGAATCCTGTAGTTTACACACCTTAAATTAAAATGAACCTAAACCAGCAGCAGATCAGATCAACAACTCAATGAATGATTGGGATCTCCAAGTTGGGAATCATAATAATTCACCTGCATTTGAAAATTCCGAAAGGTGGATCATATCCAATAATTGTCCAGACACATTACATCTCGATAGGTATAACCGAAACACATCTCACAACTGTAAGCACAATCCACATGAACATGTTTTTGATTCGGCTGACATACACCACGCTCACTGGGGCATCCTGGCTCCGTCCTTACCCGAAAAGCCAATCCAAGAATAACAAATTGCACACCAAACTTGATCGAATTCACCTAATTTTACAAGCCTGGAATGCATCTCATAGTTGCCTGAAGGTGGTACTCACAGAGCAGACAAAGTGCAGTAATTTCGATCAATAAGAAAAACGTCCTGTACTAGGCAAAATCCCAAATGCTCGCACCAGACTCATCATCTGAGTTACTTCAAATAAGGAAACACATACCAGATTTTGGGTATGAAAACAGATACCAAATCAACAAAAAAACCAAGAAACCAACAATCGATTTGATACGAAATTCAACATAACTCATATACGAAACAAATGTACATAGCAAACACTGAGGCTAATAGTAACGATTCAATCAGAGTGCAACCCACTGTAGTAATAATAGCGATTCTCATCATCATCAGAAGTAGACGACGAGTCCGAATCAACAGGGTAATACCGAGGGTAAGAAGTCGGGTAAGGTGTAAAGCAACAAACAGTCCAAACACAAAGAGCAAAACGACTCAACTGTCGAAGAGGGAAACAGATAACGAGTTCAAGCAATGATCACTGTTAAGTCTCTCAGGCAAACACGCCATCACTTGCCAAACATCCGCCGAAGCCCGAGCGACTGAGATGATCGCTGTGCTGTTGAACACCATTTTGAGATACCCTTTTGCCTCTAATCGATGATTGTGGGTCGATTTCGGAGGTCAGTGGGGAGACATAGTTGGGTTGGGTTGCGTTGACCGATGTCGGATGGGGTTTGACTTGGTGAGTTTTGAACTTCAATTTTCTGTCTTTCTGGTTTCTCCGGATGTTGCGAGTTTATTATAACGTGAGACGAGGTGAGCTTTGATTCGATTAAAAAAATCGATTAGAAATAGGAAAAAATTATCGAGTTAATTCGGGTTCAAACCTCAAAATGATCACATCGATTTTGTGGTTTTAGATCTCGTACAATCAGCAAACGTTTCAAAGCTATTCTAGTACTAAATAATTTGATCATATCAACAAATATGAGATTCTTGAATCATTCTCAAATTGTGTCATATTGATACGTTTTTTTATACAAATATTGATACGTGGGAAAAATGGTCGGCATTGTTTTGAACGGATAAAGTTGTTTTGTAAATGACAAATTAAGTTTTAAAGGACATTTAATTTATGTGAAATAAAAAGACATCATCTTTTAATTGTTAATTGATTAAAAGTAAAATTTAATTTATTTGATAATGAATTAGTGTAAATTAATGTAATTTAACAGTTAATATGATGTCTTTCAATTTAACAAAAATTACTATCTTATTCTGTCAATGATATAATTATCTTACAAAAATTAGACCGTAAAAAATATAATTATAACCTAATTATAACTTGTGTGATATCTCATTTATCCAGTTTTTTGTAGATGGTGTGGATTTGTATGCATGTTTCTTTTTTACCATTCTTTTACTTTGGATTCAGTCTTATCGAATCAACTGCAAAATGTTTCTTGTTTTATCAGACGGTTACAACATACAAAGTTGTGAAACTTGTCGTTATTAATGCGGCTCAGAATCGGATAATGGAAACATAGCAGGAACATATACAGCCATAAGTCATGTTTCTCCATCATCAAATTAGTTACTGATCATATGTGTACTTAACATGAGTGCAATTCAATTCTAGAAGTGATTCTGAGCCACTAAACACATTTGGGTGTTAACAGAGGGACATTCCCTATAATTGTGTCCAAGAAACAGCTGAGAAGATTAGAACCACAGAATCATGTATGTCTTGAACCCCAGTTTTTGAAACGTTAGAAAAGCAGGTCATATAAAAACGTTAGAAAAGCATAGTTTTGAATTCATGTGACCACCAGAACTGTCTATTTTTGTTATTAATAAGTCCATCATATAAATACATTACTACTTAACAAAATGAGGTGATGAGGTGTCAAACAATTGATTGGGGGTTTTCAGCCGCTAATTTAAATGGAAAGCACTAAGCACAAATCATGATCCGCAAGACTTAGGGGTGGCACATGAACCCGCAAACCCGCACTCAACCCGCAAACCCGAAAAATATCGCGGGTTCGGGTCGGGTTTTGGACACTGCGGGTCCGGGTACGGGTTTAATATATAATTTTTAATCAAACCCGCAAACCCGCATTATGCCTATAAATACATATTTATATATTCATAACACTATTTGATATACACATCATGTTTATTTTTTTGCTCAAATTATTATTTTCAAGTTAGTGAAGGACTAAATAACAGTTTATGAATTTTATTCTATGATTTTATTCACTTTTTATTAATTTATAATATTTTAAAATCCGTTTTTTATTTATTTATAATATTTATTTATTCAAAATACGCGGGTCGGGTACGGGTACGGGTTTAACTTTTTTTTAAATCTATAAACCCGAACCCGAAATTTCCTACGCGGGTCGGGTACGGGTTTAACTTTTTTTACTAAAAACCCGAAAAGTGCCAGGCCTAGCAAGACTTGAACGCATTGTATAAGCTTAGAATATTTATTTAGCTATTTTAGTCGAATCTTCTTAAGCCATCATTGCAAAAAAATTAAGTTTTCTCATAGTTTTATATCGATAGAAGTTTTCATTTTCAAACAAATTTCTCAACAGTTTTCGAAATTTTTTTATAAAAAATTGCCATATCAAATTTGAAATATCAGTCAATAGATGAAAATTTATTCGTTTATCATACATTCACTATAGGTAAACCATTCATATAAAATACATTTTAACAACCATAATCATAGCCTCTCATATGGTGATTAATAAATACGTCCAAGTCTCTTTTTTGAATGAATGCACATTTCTATAAAAAAAGGATTAGAGTTTCTTAATATTTCAAAGTCCACATAAGCAGAAACATCTATAGTCAATGATTTTAGAAATTATGATGGAGAAAGAGACATATGGCGGAGGGCTGTGAAAGAATAATGAGTTTGTTCCTAACTAACGTAATTAGTTCATTTATTTAAGTGTAGTGTGATAAGAAAGACATTTAGAATTCATTAGGCGCTAGAAAAGCATCACCTTAATTAGTGAAGCTTGAATTGAATGCGATATGCTAATATTATCTAGTATTGATCTATTACGAAACATATGAATAAATATACATATAAAGAGTTAGTATCATGGATGACAAATAATTATGGTAAGACGGAAGGACATATCTCAACGTTAATTTGAGAATTGACTAAAAATAAGGTGAATATATAACCTATTAATATGTATTTTATTACATGGAAATGGTCAGATACAACTCACATCAGCATCACATGGTATTGGTGGTGGAGCTATTTTCGATCACTTTAGATAGTCCAACTGGTAGGGACTAGGCAACCTGACACCTTTCAAAATATGCAGTATAGTAATTCAAAATCATTTGCATGTACAAACATTTTATACATAGAGAATTGAAACGTATGAAACTGAATAACTAATGGCTGTTCTTTCCATGTTCACCAACTCAGCAGATTTTTATGTACAAAATACACAAACACAAGTTACAGAAACTGAATCACATAAAACTAGAAAAATGTACTCAACTCTCGTCAGAATGAGAGGTACCTCCATCTCCATTTTGGCTGTTGGCAGACGATGAGAAGGAAGTTGAAGTTCTACCACTGGTTTGGGATGAAAATAATCCAGTGAATGGCCAAGGAATTGAGAACCTTCTTCCACTTCCACTACTCCCGTCTGCAACTTCCCCCTGGCCGCTGCTGATGTTGGTCCGGGATCCATTCGGGTTAAGGAGCTTGGACTCATCTGCTGGCAACTGGTATCGACAGACTGGGCATGAGCTGTGAATCTCCAGCCACGGCAAGATGCACTCATCATGAAATTTATGATTGCAAGGCATCTCTTTGGCATCTGCACCCATCTCAAAATCATCTTGACAAATAGAGCATTGCAAGTTGTCCTTAACTTTCACAGTGGGCATAGCTTCAACAGCCTCCTTTTTAGCAGGTGGTGTGCCATATCGATTGGGATCATTCTCAGCCAAATGCTGAAGCAGTAAATCAATATTCGGACCAATCACATAATCCCCTAACGAACCAATCGACCCATTACTATTGGCCTTGACCGTCACCCTGGAGAACAATGGTTTGATTAAAAGGATTAATCAAAACTACGCGCTCCCTTTCCCTACCCGTCTCACCTCCATCCCCATTCCTTTCAATACCACTCTCCAACTCAGACGCTATTCCAGACCGTATACCTTGCAACATTTGTAAAATATTAGCAGAGCTTCTCCTTCTTCTCCTAATAATAGACTCCAATTCCCTATCAAGCTCACTCTCTCCTCTAACACGTCCAATAACATCATCATTTTCGGTTCCAAACTGCCTCAACCTCCTCGGACGTTGGGAATTATTGTCCATCATGCCTAACAAAATAGGCGCCCATAGAGAAAGCGTTTGATCAGATTCAACAGCTTCACCTTGGGTGTTGCTTTCAGCGGACATTTCTTCAACAAATCCGCTTTGACAATATGGACATTTTAGGTCAACGTCCATTACAGGAGAGACGATCTGAGCACATAAATGACACCAATATCTTTGGCCAACCACAGCATCCTCCATGATTGCTTGCTATCTCAACGATTCTGCAAACAAAACAATTATTTGAAACCAAATCGGAAGAATCGGATCACGCGATTTGAAAAGCAATCGCAGATGGATCTGCCGGATGAAAACACATCTATGATTGATATCTATATATTCGAATTTTACAGGAAAAAGGGTGGAGGAAAGGATGTGTTACCTGGAAGCTGAAGGTTGACCTTGGCGGAGGAGGATGGCGAAGACGATTGTAGATGACGACCAAGACCGCGGCGGCGACCGGCTCTCTTTTCTTTTATTTTTTTACTAATTTTTTAATTTTTTGGAGATAGAGATGAGAGCGTGGAAATGGATTGAAGAGAGAGATTTGTACAAAGAAAATGAATGAAGGAAAAGAGACGGGGAGTTGTTTGTTTTGCCATTAAATATTTAAATTAAAAAAAAAGATTAACTGATTAATGGAGTTATGGAGTATATAATTAGGCATCAACAATGATTGTTTTTATTTTCAATGCCTCCTCTATACATGGATTATCTAAACAAAGCACGTTCAAGTACACTACTTGTTGTCGGATATTGGATCCCCAATCTCAAGTATGTGGCCTGATGTATCATTAGGGTCGTGTTCTATAGGGTTGAGCATCTTCATAAATGCTCAAGGTTTAAGATTCTAAAGTGATGTTCTAGTGGGTTGAGCATCTTCATAAATCACAACGCGATATTTATAAACTATACTTGTAATAAATAAAAAGTATGTGGCCTGATGTTCTTACCGTATTTCAGTGTTAACTTTTCATCAACGTGTATGAAGTTTTTCCATTTGTAGAAAAATAGCAACTCAATTTGCCAAAACAATTTATAACGTTGAGTTTTAAAGGAGTAAATGTTAGTAATAATGTACAGTGAACAAGATCTGAATATTGAATAATGTGTTGAACAAAACAATTAAATAAACCGAATGGAAAATGATAGAAATACAAAATTAGACTGCGTTGAAGCTTGTTAGACAATTTTCTTACAGTTAAATTGCCTCCCTTTGTGCTAGGCGTGGCTTGACAACTGGCTTCCTGATGAGTTGAATTCTTGATTTATTATTAACTCAAATACTAATGAATTCGATTTACTTTTCCGGTCTTTTATTGTTGTTTAATCGTTTACTTGACGTTTCAGGTGCAATCAAGAAATTTGTAGCTTTGGAAATGATTTGGGAGAAATAAAAAGGATCTGGATTTTAGTGCTTGTAATAGAGAATTTCAATGTTTGCGCAAGAGTGAGTCGGTGCCTATGCACAGACTCCATTTTTTCAGAATGGGTGTTGGTGCCTATACATAGCTTATGTGATGCTTATGCATATCTGATGTGATGCATATGGACAGCCTCCGATTTTTTAAAATGCCAGTTGACGCCTACGAATGTCTAACGCAGTGTTTAAGAGCAGGCTTCATTTTTCCAGCAAAATGAATATCAAAATTTGGTGCCTGAATTTTACAATAGTTTTGCCTTTGCATGTTTTTGGTTGTGCCTGTGCATGTTTTGGGTTGTGCCTGCGGCCAGACATACCAGACGACCCAGCTCATTTAGAGCTAAAATTTCAAGTTAAACCCTAAAATAAAAGAAATAAATAAAGGGGAAGAAAAAAGAGAGAATAAATTTGGGGAAGAAGACTACAACAAATTGAGAGAAGAGACGACAAAGACTCAAAGAAGATTGAAGCTCCGTCTTTACATAGGGTTCCATCGTTCTTACTTTCTTCTTATTTGCAAATGTATTCTGGTGTCATCACCATGATTAGGGAGTAGTCATATTGTTCCAGAATGAAGTAACTCTTATCATGTGATGAATGAATTTCTTTTCTTATTATGCGATTATATTCAATTCTACATGTTTTCATTCATATGTCCATGTTAATTAGTTAGCATTAAATGGATGCCTAATTGCATGAATTGCATAAGTTAAGAACCAACATTAGCAATGACTTGAGGTGATTAATCAGATTGATACTAACTACAGTAGCTATGAATGGTAATACCTAGGTGAACTTTATTCGCAGCATTAGTAATCGTGAGCGATAACATACATATAGTGGAAGAGTTAGTTTATTTGAAAAACTTGCGCTTAATGAGTTTCTAATTATTGATATTGTCTGTAACGTTGTGGTGTTAGTAGTTAGAATAATAAAGTTTTGCCGCAGTGGAGGGATTCATAGTGTTAAATGTGTTGTTTGAGTGATGATCCTAGGATGCCGGCACTTTACTCTATACAATGGACTATTCTGGTCTATTGTCTACATATGTCGTACAACATGTTTAGATTTAGATTAAGTTCATTGCATAAATTGAGCAATTCACACAAGTGAAGTATGATTTAGGAACAATCATCCTATAAGAAAATCTTTCATCTCCATTATTTGCTTACCTTAGGAAATATATTTAAAACAATCAACATTGATCGAAAAGATAAGATATAACATTGATTACCTAGTATATTCACTATGTTTGCTCTCATGGGACCATACTTGCACTTTCGAAATTTATAAATATTCTATAACTTGACCCCTAATACGAATCAGACAAATATAAGGTTTAAAAATATGTTTGTCAAAATGATGTCGTTGTCGGGAATAACGTTTTAGTGCATTATTAGATATAATTAGTGTTGCTTTAGACAATTCGTGTATATATATATATATATTTTATTTTACTTTTCTCCCGATTTGTTAGTTCTCTAAACCATCTTTATTTGCGAGGATGTACTCCTACAATCAACAATGTGCACATTAGAGCGGAGATACTCATTGATCGCAGGATCAGATGTTTGATTGGAAGGATCATATTTGTGACCAAAGCTACATGCATTCGAACTATCGATCATCATGTGAGACATCGACTATTGAGAACACGCTTGCCACTTACTTTAAAAATCCAAAGACTATGATGCAAGAAATAAACTCAAGGATAAATCATTTAGCTGCTCATAATCAATTGATTGCGGATCAACTAGCATAACGAGCAAATCAAAACTCGAACATGGATGATGATGATGATGATTTCTATGAAGACTATGAATTTAGTGAAGCTGTATTGTTGTAGTCATCTTTTAAAAGATCGGCCAAGCTGAAAGAGAGTTAAACAAAGGTGATTCAAAGCTATGCAAAGTTTATATTCCTCAAATCCTTGTGTACCAGTCATCAACTAGTGAACTTGAAGCGTCTATGGATTCAAACTTGGGGTTAAGTGTTCTATGCCTTTCAAGGATCCTGAATTTGAAGATTTTGTTGATGTGTATGATGTTAAGCCTTGTATGAATATGAATGAAATACTGAAGGAACAACAAGAAGAGTGGGCATTCTTGCGTATAGGTGAAGACTTCATAAAAGTGCTTGTTTTGTTAGAGGTGCATGTTGAAGATCCAATTCTTATGATGCCACCCCCGAACTAGTTTCAAAGCTTTAGTCAATTCATAAGTGAAAGCTTCTTCGATCCCTTTATTGTAAAATGAAGAACATTGCATACTTAATAGAAAAAATTCAAATAGAATTTGAAGGTGGACTGATGCGCTACTTGTCTTGTTAAGACGTTAAACTAGACATTTACGGAAAGTAGTCTGTAAGCATTTTTTATTTTTGCTATTATATGTTAGATTGCATAAGATGAGTTGATGTATGATCTTCACTTAAGTGTGAAATGCATGCTCGATGTGTTTGCATTTATACTTTCGACGATTGATTATAATTTTTTACTTGCATGATAATAATGATCAACTTGACATGTTAGTGTTTCATTAAACTTCAATCATATAAGAACACAATTTCTAATTATCGATGTCATATATTCTTTTTAACATGCATAAATTTAAATTTTGATGATGCGAGCTTTGATATTATCATATTTGTATTAACATCAAAGTTGAAAGTCCACTTTCTATATGTAATTTATCTTATGGAATAACATATAATTCAATTGATCTTAACACTAAACCCTAAACTCTTAACCCTCTCCACGATTATTGGTGATACGTAAGGATGGGCGAAAACCGCACCGTAATGGGGAACCGCCCGCACCAAACAGCAAAAATGGTTTCGGAGACCGCACCGCAATTTAGTGGTGCGGTTGCGGTTTTACGTCTTTAACAAACTGCATATATTGGTGCGATGCGGTATTACTTTTCAAACCAACCGTAGTAAACCGGACCGCACCACTTTTTTTGATATATATATATAGTTAAATATAAAATAATTTAAATAAATGCAAATATTTTTTAAAGTTATGTTTACTCAAAATGATTAATTAAGTTGACATATTTTAGATTTTACGGTTTCATAAAAGCCCAACATTTTGGCCAGCCCAATTTCATTATCACTCTCACCCAACATTGGTGGTAAAAAAAGAGTTGGTCCTCCCAAAAGAGAGGATTGGAGTAAAGCTACAACTTTGGTTAGATTTCTGAAAATATTTTATGATGTAACTCTTTGTTTTAGTGTTCAAAATGATAACTACTAATCAACCAATACAATGGATATGTACCATTATTGATGAGCTTGAGAGTTGTGTAAACAATGAGGATCCTATGATGGTAAGGTTGGGACTTGCAATGAGGATGAAATTTGATAAATATTGGAATGAAAGATATTAATGTGGCTCTTGCTTTTGTCATATTGCTTGATCCTAGATATAAGGTATTATACTTAGAATTCTTCTTTCCAAAGTTATACAAGAAAATGAGCTTGAGCCATTTGACTGAAGAGGCACAAAAAGAGCACAAAAAGGCATGGGTAAAAGCAAGGTTGGATGAAGTGTTGAGCAAATTTCGAAAATTGTATGCAGAGTATGAAGTTGTGGAAGGTGAGAGCTCTCTGAGTTTGACGGGTATGACAAATGACGATCCTTCTTTATTTGATAGAGAAGAAGATTCATATATGACATCGATGAGTCAGTTTATGAAACTAAGGAAGCAAAAGGATGTTATTGAGATCAAAGATGAGATAGATAAGTACTTCAATGAACCATCAGAAGACCTTGCAAATAAAAATTTCAGCTTGTTGGATTGGTGGAAAGAGAATGCATGTAGATATCCTATTCTATCCAAGGTGGCCAAAGATATATTTGCTATTCCCGCTTCTACCGTTGCATCAGAATCCGCTTTTAGTCTAGGATCAAGGATAGTGGATCCTTTTAGAGCATCTTTAACTCCTAGGATGGTTGAGGGCTTGGTATGTCTCAATGATTGGCTTAGGGCGGGATCATTTTCTATATACAAAGAGCCTACAAAGACCAAGCTTGAACTCTATTCAGAATTAGAAAAAAAAAGAAACAGGTACACTTTTATGAGTTATATATTCATGAATCTATGAAATAGTTGGAAAGAATAAGTTTACTAAATTTGATGTGTTACTCATACTTTCCTATAGGTGAGTGAAGATGGCATGCATGAGAGATTCTAGAC
This sequence comes from Sedum album, assembly GCA_006409495.1. Lineage (NCBI taxonomy): Eukaryota > Viridiplantae > Streptophyta > Magnoliopsida > Saxifragales > Crassulaceae > Sedum > Sedum album. The sequence goes on along the minus strand of QZGG01003461.1, from coordinate 11,591 downwards.
GTGTAAAGGAGATGATATCTTTTTGAAAGTGACAACAACTTCAACTTATATTAGTACATGATTTTTTGTCATACCTGTTTAGAACTCTTTTGGATATACGGTATGTATGTATATTAGAATGGGTTAGTTTTCAACCTCTTTTTGAGTCAGTTAGATTCAGTATGTAATCACTTTGTATCACGGTTATAAGAAAATGTAGTCGACTTGCTTTGTATTTATAATTTCATCAAGTCAATTTTATTTGTAGTTAATATAATATGATTTTCAAGCCGCACCGCGTATATAATGCACCTGATTTGTGGTTTTTAATTTAAAATTAAACAAACTATTTGATTGTGGATGCGATTTTCCTATTAAACTGCACCAACCCGCACCATGCCCACCACTAGTGATACGTGAGAGAATAGAGCCAACAAAACCAACCTGGAAAAAAGTAAAAAAATTCAACGCCTCAACAAAAACTGAAACCCTAGGAATCACAAAAAGATCCTAAGAACGCACCTGAATGTAGATGAGGAAAACAGCGAGCGACTGAAGCTTTATCGTAATCGTGGAGGGAAAATGAAGGGAAGCAAAACATCCGAATGTCCCCGCTGTACACCGCTTCGAATCTGGAGTGTCCGATTTAGTCAATTCGATGCGCTTTTCCGAAGTGGAATTAGGGTTACGCTGCTGTTTTGAGACTTGAAGAATACGAGACCACTGGATTTGAAACAACAAATCAAAATGAAATTACAGATTTATCCAGCTTTTTTCGTAATTATTGTTTAGTAGAATCACTGTGAAATATTTTCATTTTTGTATTTTGGGTGAAAACTGGTGCAGCTCGAGCTTAAAATGCAGCAGTTGAAGTCTACAATCTACAAACTATTCATTTTCACTCGAGGTTTACAGTCATCCGGAGGATCAGAGTGCATCTCTATAATGCCTGAATTGTTTTTTACAAAAGGTATTTTTACACGCGAGTCAGATACCAAAAAATGCAACGTGTCGGTAACTACTTATAAAGACATGTAATACAAGTGCTGCGCCAAGTTCGTTGGCAGAACTCAGAACATCTAGCTTTTCAGCGTAAAAACTCAACCTAGACTTCTACTAAAAACAGGTCTCTGGTTGGTTTTCTTTGCAGTTAGATGGTGTATGGATTTGGCTTAGGAAGCTCCTTTATGAGGCCACAAAGTGGGACATTGTCCGGCATGTTGTATTCGTCTCTGAGAGATCGTTCGGGAGACATAACACTAATGTAGAGCTGCTGACCCAGGTAGTGCCTTTCCCAAGCTTCTGATCTCAAATTCCACATTCCGCATTGTCAAATGTTAGCAGTATTGCTGCCCATGAGTTTGGATATACTTGAATGGTGTATCTGCTAACTGCATCCAGGATGTTGTACTTCTCTCTTCTTTCCGGCGTCCATGTTCCAGGTTCAATCCTGTTATTCCAAAAATATGGCGTGAAATGATATTCATAATTTTAGAATGAGATGCATATGGTGAGTTACTTACGCAACTGGGAAGAAGGAATATCCGTTGAGATGCCATGACTGAACACTCTTTTCACGGTTTTCGAAGATGATTTCTATGAAATTCCTGAAGGTGAAGTTTAGTACTATCGGTTGGATTTTGATTGGGTCAAGTTTGGGAGGTGGCACATCCTTGATGACATCGTATTTGAAAACCTTTCCAGTATTCCCATAGTACTCGAGATACTTCAATGGTGTATTTGGCTCCGAATGGGATACTCCATTGACTGCATACCGTAACTTCTTGCCTAAATATCCAGCTGAGTTAACCAGCTTGACAGTGCGTGTAATATTGATGGAACCATAATGATAAGAACCCTGGGGGTTAGGGCGAGCAGCGCTGGCAGTGAGGTTCCATCGAAAGGAACGGAACTGATTTAGTGACCAGGCCCAGCCAACAGGAGCCTCAGGGAGTTTAGGAGAGGGGAGCTGACCATTGCTATTAGTATACCGCAAGATGCGGGTGGCTGTGAGTACTCTTTGAGTGAATCTGGATGAAACCACCAAGTAGTAATCTCCAGGTTTCTGATTGGCCTCAACGAGTAATCCGTAACACTGCCCCAGATGAACATCTAGTGAATCATACATGTTTTGAACGGTATGCGATCCCTCAATCTCAACCAGCTTCAACCCGTGTCCTTGGATTCGAAAGTTGATGGAATTCTTAAGTCCAACATTGCATACCCTGTACCTATAAGTCTTACCTGGCTTCATAGTGAAAAGAGGCTCTTCATTCTTGTCACCCACTTTCCCGGATTTTCCATTTATAATTATACCAGCTGGCTTACCCAGAGTCCGGCCTTTATCAAGTCGATCCTTGAGAAGTTTATGACTCATTGTGTACCAATCTCCAGCCAAGACGGTGAACTCATCCTCCGGATCAGGATACGGGACAGGTATGAGCTGACGGCTGTGGACATGTAGACCACCGTATCCTCCAGCAGCTTTGTGCATGGCTGTGCTTGGGAAATAATAATAGCTCCCAATCTGATCCTTCACTTGGAAATGGTAAGTGTAATTCTTCCCCGGCAATATTGGGCAGTTGGTTCCCAACACTCCGTCTTGCCACGAGTTCTTCCTCTGCTGAATCCCATTCCTACATTATTCACGCAGGAATATTATCTAACATTGAGGACATAAACTCGTACTGTGCAGAAATAGTTTGATTCAGTCATACCATGACAAGAGAAAAGGCTCGTCGATATTGTTGAAAACATTGACAACAATGTTGTTATTAGAGGTGGAGTTAATTGTCGGTCCAGGGAACTGGCCATTGATGAGAATGACCTGCTGCGGAACTCCCAAAGGCGATAAGGTACCATAAGTCACATTCCATGTAAAATACAAGTATGGATCCTCAGCCAAGGCCACCTTAGCCCCGGCGCAGAAAATGAATATCAACCCTGCTACCAGCGAAATAAATCTACCCATTCAATCATCAAGCAAATCTGTTGAAAATTAGTTTGTTCTGGAGATGTGGTTTTATAGGACAGTACTCATTTCAGGAGACTTCATGTTGACCACCCAACTCCTTCCCTAAAGTTTCTCACAGTCATTGTTTTATGTAACCCCTTGACTTCAGGCCTCTCCTTATTTTGCTTGTTTCCAAATTTACTATTACTATTTGCCTTCACCTTGGTACAAAGCATATATTTATCACTCAGATTTTCCATGTTACAAATGGAGAGGGTATTACTGATTATAGCTTGAATCAAATGTTGATTTGCACAGCGCCATTATCAAGAATTATCATTGTTACAATTACGCTAGAAATTATAGAACACGCGTACAATTGCAGAAAATCATTATTAAAATCTCGTATTTACAGAAAATCACCAATTTAACAACTAGGTATGAAATTACTTTATTATAATATTCCTATTCTCAAATGTTCATCATCTGAATAATAGGTAACGGTAGGAAATGATACTGAAGCTACGTTTGTGACTATGTTTGATTAGAAAGGCAGACACCTCTTGCTGTAAAATTACAGTTCATTAATTTATCATTCACACTAGCCACGAAATCTTATAAAAATATATTTGCAATTGTGGCCGCGTAAAAAGCTGTAATTTTTTTAGCACATAGTTGAACATTTAAGAAATCAATATGGTATAACAATTTTCAAAGTAGTGACATAAAAATCATATTTCATAAGAATAAGACGAGGATAAATTACTTGTATTTAAATTGGGCAGCCAATAACCATCACACAAAGATAATAAACTCTCAAACATGAATATCATTTTGCATAGTCTAGCATTATTTTCTTCATTGACATCTACGAAGATTAAATTGAACCATCATGTAATTAGTAGATAACTTACGAACGAGTTAAATTATTGTAGGAGCCTCTGATCTAGCATGAACAGTGCAGTCAGTAGTCATTTCGTAATTAACTATTAAAATGGTGGTTTTTTTGTAAAACTAGGGTTATAATAGTGATTCTCGGTAATTAACAAAAATATAAATATTATTTTATTACCATGTGTGCACGAACTTAACGAAAGTTTTAACGTAATGATGAAAATGATGATATTTTAAGAGATATTTCGTAATTAGTTGTTAAAATGGTGTTTTTTTTGCATCATATGATATTATAATAGTGATTTTCTTTAATTAGCCCTTTGCTTTAATAGATAACTTTGCCGTGAATCATACACATGTCATTCTCTCGATACATTAGTGTACTAATTTGAGAAAATTAATTTTATGATAATAATTTACTGAAAACAATTACAAAAAACAATTTTAATGAATATTTTAATATATATAGTTAGATGTGTGAGGGTAAAGTTCAAGGACATATAAGTATTTGTAAGACGGTGAGGCAGCATCTTGATTGTTGATTACAAATAATCTAACAAATGAGAATTGAATTTGAATTTAATTACATGTTCACTTTAGTTTTGATTGTCAAATAAATTTAATCTAAAAATTATATTATCTGATTATTTATAAATTTGTAATGTAGGTTGATCCTAATTTTTCATATAAAATGAATTTGACTAAATCGTTCACCCAAAATGAATTTGACTAAATCGTTCACTTTTGTTGGTTTGTTGCTTTAAACCGTATTGATTTGTTGCTTTAAATTGATTCATTTCTTTAAATCGTGTTTATTTGTTGCTTAACCATAATTTATAATTAGATCTTTTAAATATGTTTAAGGATGATTTTTCTTAAAACGGTTCATGCATGTTTGTAAACCTAACACACCTGTGAGTCCCTTACGACGACGATCTGCTTAAGCAACGCTGACTAAATCGATCCCCAGCCAAACCCCCCTTATTGAAAACTCAAGAACCCTAATTCTTAAACACAAGAATTACCCTAGTATCCCAGTTGAATCTCTGTCAACCGTACTAATCCAGCAATGAACAAAGTTTACTATGATGAAAGAATTACAGATACACCAGATCAAAGCTCGATTTACTCGACAAACTCAGTATCTAATCCTACCAAAGTTTCCGTCGACACAACACACAACTTCTTGATCGCTTTCTTGAAGACGAACTGAGAGCACAGAAATCGATTTACGAAGATGATGATGATTCTGATCAGCGCCTTACTTCTGAGTTTAAATACTCGAACCGAACCGCACGCCATTGAACCAGTAAACTGACACGTCAGCAATACTTATCCAAACACATCGTTTCAAATATCGTGCCCATCCTTCTCACTCTAACTTCAATCTCAAGCTTCAGCACATCTTAAGCAGACCTTAAGCAAAGCATAAGCAGAGCAGGAATTCCAGCCATTATTCAACAACACCCGATACAGATCTTTATCTTTAATTCTTTATTTAAGTTTTTATCAAATTCTTATTATCATTCGAAACAAATCTCCAAACCAACTAGATTTCAGTTGTCCATCAAACAACACTACACATAGTCCAAAAGCGTTTGACCTTCGTAGATTTTCTCATGTATAGGTGGACTTCTGAGCAATTCTAAATTATATTTATTTATGGAACATCTTTTGAGTTGCACAGCTTTCCAAAAATAGATTTTATTATTGAAGAGAGAAAGTTTTACAATAGGTGTAACTCACACTTAAGCTCACTCACTCTCTCACACTCAAGATGTCACAACACTCTACATCATCCTCTATTTATACTTGTGACTATTTCTAATGACCGACTTAGATTGATTTAATTTTACGGCTATAAATTCAAATTCTAGAAAACTCCTGTCAAAATATCTTCACATATATGTCCATTGCTTCTTTCATGCTTCACCATAATTTCTGGAGTTTTCCTTAAACTTGGGTTTGGACTTGGACTTCTCCTAATTTGCTCTTTAATTACTTTAGACCAATTAAACATCATTAAATCAATGACATCATCACCACCAAGACCATCACCACTATGACCACCACCATCATGAGCAAGGCCTTGATTTGTGTGCGTTGTTGTGTTGTTGCCCCTGTTTGGTGATTTCTAGGGATGCACAACCGGTCCGGACCGTAAATTTTTGAAAATAAGGACCGTGGACCGGACCGGACCGTTACGGACCGGTCCAATTACAGTCCGGTCCAGATTTGGACCATAAACCCGTAATTATTATTTTTATTTAATTTTTAATTAAAAAAATTAATTAAAAAAATCAAAATAATATATATTTTTAACTTTATATACATATTATTAAATATTCTAAATATTTTGAGGAACATTTAGATCTTTTTTTTATTTTTTATTGATATATATCTATTTTATATGATATATTTTTAATAGTTTAATATTTTATATTAATTTAATTTATATTACGGTCCGGACCAGACCGTAAATCTCTTGGACCGGACCGGGCCGTAACCCGTAAATATGAAATTTTATGGACCGTGGACCGGACCGTAATTAGACCGGGACCGGACCGGACCGTAATTTTACGGTCGTTCCGGTCCGGGTTTACGGTCCGGTCCGGTCCAATTTTGTGCATCCCTAGTGATTTCATATATTTTTATAGGAATCAGATATACTTATATGTGTTAGATTTAAAATTAATACGTAGCAGAAATTTCTCAAGATCTTCAATCCTATTACAGATTAATAAGTCAATAATAACATAATATAAACGCGTATACCTAAATTCGATCTTCCAATCTATCCGTACGATCTTTGTTTGCTAAATACTCTGAGAGTGAGTAATTGAGATTCAAATACCTTCTTTTTTTTTTGTTCGACATGTGATATTTATATTGCACATAAAATTACAACAAAATGATCAATCTGGTAATGCACGGTTACAACAAATGAAGGCAGCAGTGCTAGTTATCTTTCATGCTTTGATGTAGAAAGAACAAAACCACACTAAGTACCACCGGAATGGTTATCAACATCGATCAATAAAGAAGGTGCTCCAACAGGGCCCATCACCAAAGGCAAAACCACTAGCAACAAGGCTACAACGACCATCGCCCCTATAAAAGTTGCCACCTCGTCCGCCATCTAACACGAACTGAAGATCATGTGAAATATTGTTTATAGTAGAAAAGCTGGAGATTCAAATACGTTAGATTGGGGACAATACCCATATTTATACATAATCAATGATAATGGGTGAAAAGCCATGACTCCTATCAAGGGGTACATGTTATTTAAAGAATATCTATACATATTAATATACCATCATCGAATCATGCTCATTTGAGACCCTTAATTTTGGGTGAGACCCTGAGACCCCAATCATGACCGTTGATTGGGTTTGCTTTTAGGGTCCAGATTGTGCCACGTGGAGGTGAGAGAACAAAAGCAACAATTTCTCTCACCTCCGATTTTTGAAATTCTCTAACCTCCACGTGGCACAATCTGGACCCCAAAAGCAAACCCAATCAACGGCCATGATTGGGGTCTCAGGGTCTCACCCAATAGTAAGGGTCTCAAAAGAGCATTACTCTACCATCATCATAGCCACTTTCTCTATAAATTGTTCTTCTCATTTGTTTAAAATTTGATGCAAATCATGTTAAAATTAATTTAGTTTCAGGTGAATATCATTTGGATTTCTTATAATGCGCAACTAGAATAATTAGAAACAAAATCTAAACGCCGAATACTTATCCACCCTTCACTATCTTTAAACCTAAACAAAATCTTTTATCTTTAATTCTTTATTTGAATTTTCCACAAATCCTTATCCACCCTTCACTATTTATTATCATTTAGAAACAAATCTCCTATCCAACTAGATTTCAATTGTGCATCAAACAACGCGTCAGCCAAACCTCCTTGTTTTAAGGTAAGCTCGATTGTCCAAAAGCATTGATCTTTGTAGATTTTCTCATATTTGATGTCCGTTTTGTATTGTTATTTTTGATATGAGTATTGGAAATTTCAGGTCTAGGTTGGGATTTTAGATATTTCTGATTGATATTAATCCATGGGACATCATATTCATCATCACCACGAACATCATCACTATGACCACCACTATCACGAGCAAGACCCTGATCCATGTGTGGCTTTATGTTGTTGCCCCTGTTTGCTGATTTCATATATTTTTAGAGGAATCAGAAGATTCTTATTTGTTGCTTGCTACCCAATTATTCAGTGTTTTGGACTGGACGAGAACAGACACCGTCACCATCATCATAGCCACTTTCATTAGTTGTTTATTTCTCTATCAATTGTTCATTTGTTCTTCTCATATGTCATTGTATGACGACATTCATTCAAAATTTGATGCAATTCATGTCTAAATTAGTTTAGTTTCTGAGGAACAAGTCAAAACAAAATACTCCTAAGAGTCAGGATTTAGGATAAAGTGTTCCATATTTACTGAGTGGATATCATTTGGATTCCTTATAATGTGCAACTAATTAAATTAACATTGATTAGATAATTTTTGTTATTAAATTATGATTATTTAACAGAATAATGCCATTACTAAATTATGATCATAACAAAATAATGAAACGGCGACACTTAAAGTTAACAGTTGATTTAGATTAATCTAATGATTCTGATTGAGCGAGAATTAACAGTTGTTATATTAACCGTTAGATTGATACATATGAACGATAAAGATTACGTCCGTCACTAAAAATCCAACGTCTTTGACTGAACAAAATGGGCCTAACCAATAACACCTTAACGGGCCGCTTTCACTCTATTTTTCAGATTTATTATTTTTCTTTTGTTCATTTTCTGCGACTTTGAGCTGTCGATCGAAAACTAGAGACATTCATCATCAGCTGCATCGCTTTAGGGTTTGAAGTATGGCTTCATCGATCGCTCAGCGTCTTCGGGTTGCTCTTCCTCATATCAACAAAGCTCTCCGATACAATCGCCTCGGTTCCGCCCTTCCTGAGGTATGGAATTCGTATTCGTTTCGAATTTTTATATGCGTGATTTAGATACAACTCCATTTGTTGTTATTTGTTTGGTAATGAAATTCAGGACTTTTTTCTGATTGGGTGAAGCTGATGATATCTTTCAATTGAAATTAATGTGCTGGTGTTAGTGAATGTTTCATTTTATGGTGTATATTTTAATTTGTTTTTTACAATGTAATTGTTTGTTAGTACTGAATAAACACGTAGTGATTTTGGTTTACCCGTTAATTTCTCTTGTTCATTTAGGCTCATCTTCTTTGTTCGCAAAGCTGTTTTATTTTGCCTTTTGCAGTGGTATTGTATATGAGCTTGCCTTTAGTAGTGCTTCCAGTATTCATACTTGATAGGTTCTTTTTTGTTGGTTGGAGAGCTTCTTTGTAACTGAAACCTCAATTTTTCGTTTAGATATCAAGGAACTATGCGACAGCAGCTCCAGCAGCAGAGAAAAAGATTAAGGTAAGTGGACCATACGTGAACATTCTTTTACACATTAATGAATACAAAAAAAATATAGAATGTACAATGCTTTTTCTTGTGCAGTATTATTAAAGAGTGTATGTTATAAACAACAACATTCGTCATCTTTGTCCTGTACTTTTCAAACGGATCTTAAGTTTTATGTACAGTTAGTTATTCATTGTGACTGTGTTTGCGCCCGGCAGTTAGCCTAGCCCTTGTTAATTCTTAAGTCTTAACATATGTTTTTATGATTCTTTTAGGTGCCAATTAAGTTGTGGGGGGGATCCGGAAACTATGCTACTGCTCTTTACATCGCAGCAGCAAAAACTAATGCTGTAGACAAGGTTGAGTCAGAGCTTATTGACTTTGTAGAGGCTGCAAAGAGGAGTGCCACATTTTCACAGTTCATGAAGGATTTGTCCGTTCCAGCAGATATCAGAGTCAAAGCTATGACTGATATCAGTGCTCAAGCAAAATTGTCCGATGTTACTAAGAACTTCATAGGTATGGACATTTATATAGAAGTGAAATTCTACTATTGCAAATTTAGCTGGACTGTAAATCTGTATCATTTTATATGTATATGTACGATTGTTAACCTTACGGCAGTTTCATATTATAGTGCTACCAACCTTTATTCATCATCCTATCTTTGTTTTATTATCAACAATTCCTTATTTACAACAATTGTTTACAATTCTGTTAGAACTTAGAATTGAAGTACAGTAATTAACTCTGAAGTAACCTTTTATTTTGTTAATTTTCTACTTATAAGGTATTCTTGTCGATATTTTTCCGAATTGCATATCTTAATTATTTTGTGTTCATTGTATAGTTCTTCTAGCTGAGACCGGGAGACTTAGAAACATTGAGACTATAGCAAAGAGGTATAGGGAGTTGGCGATGGCTCATAAGGGAGAGATGAAGGCTGTTGTGACTACTGTAATTGTAAGTGATTGGCGTCAAATATCTCCTTCAATGTTTTATAGCGTATAGACAACTCATTTCTCAATAAGGCTATATTTTTTCCCTTAGTTATATATATCTAAAGCGGCTGTTAGTATTTATGCTGCTAGCCACTATGAATGCAACTCGTGCTGCGGAGTACAGGGAAAAGAACTAGTGCACTGATTAGAAGAATAACTAAGTTTGGACCTCGATAGTGGTGTGAACTGCTAGTATAATTTTATTTAACTTGTCTTATCGTGACGCAGCCCCTTCCTGCTGAAGAGGAGAAAGAGTTGAAGGAGACACTGCAGTACCTGACTGGTGGTAAAAAAGTGTTGCTTGAGCAAAAGGTGTGTTACTTTTATCCAATTAACTATGTATCTTTAAATCTTGTCTTTTGCTTGCTCCATCATGTGAAATCATTTGGTGCTTCACAGATTGATCCGAGCATCCTTGGAGGCATTGTGGTTGAATTCGATCAAAAGATGTTGGATATGTCCATCAGGACTCGTGCAAAGCAAATGGAGAGGTTCCTCCGAGAGCCCATCAACTTTGATAACCTCTAAACTTGGGCGGCATAACGAGATCGAAGATCTCTACTTCAGCATCAGAGCCTATACATTACACTTTCTTTGGGTCTGGTTAGCCTGCTGTAACTTTAATTTGTCCCCTTTATTGAAATAAAGTTGTTGAATTCAATATCTTCCAACCATTGATTTATCATCCTTGTGAGATGCCATAGCCGTTTGCTCTCGAGGATGTTTTATACCAGATTACTACATGTATTGTGTCGAAGACCATAATTGTTGAAAACTCTAATAACCAAAGAGGTTTGAATTTATAAACAGAAATTGAAGAAACGATTTTCAATGCATGAGCATGACTATAACCTGTACGTCACGACTCTTAAATGATTCTATATACAAAAAACCAACATCCTTCCCACTGGTCCAAAGTCCAAACAATTCAAGTTCGCAACCAGACGTCCGCGAGCTGACTCTCAGCCGTTTTGTCAAACTCGTCAACTCTCACCAAGCAAAAATGCGTACATCCACAACCCAACGACTTAACCCTACTCGTCTTCAACAAGTAACAAACCGGCCCGCATTCCAACCCTCTTCCCTGACAACCATACCCCACGCTTTACACGTGATCGGTCGATATTTCGATCGATTATTCGCTTCATATCTTAAGAACTTTGTATCATTCCTCGAATTATTATTGTTATTTGACCCATTTATTTGATGTGAAGAGTTGATTAATCAGAATATGTGATTTGATGCATTATGGAGGAAAAATGGTTCAAATAAGTGAAGAATTCAGCAGAATTACA
>QZGG01003460.1:0-23504 GCA_006409495.1 Sedum album | reverse complement strand
CAGCAGCGCTTTTATATAAGCGTTGTCTTAAATGAAGTTATTACAGCGCTCTTTAGAATAAGCGCTGTTAAATATTGATTTACCACAGCGCTTAAAATAAAAAGCGCTGTAATAACTTCGTTTTAACCCGAGTAATTTCCCGACTTCAAAGTTTTACTCATTCTCAGATCTTGCTCTTCCGATTTTACCGGCTGTCGTTCTCTTCCGTCCAGCTTCCTCTTCAATTTCCGACTACGCTCCGTGTCAAAGCTTTTCCAACCATGCTCAGCTCTGCGATACCGACTTAGCTCCGTATCAAAATCTGACGCAAGCTCAGATACGGTACCCCCCTCATTCTTAAACCGTAATTTTAAGCTTTGTGTAGTTTTTTTCTGTTCTATTAATCTACTTGTATATTGTTGTTTTGTGTTTGATCATGAATGATTTTGTTAAATATGTAGAAATGGAGAATTTACAAATCACAAATGATAGTAGTGATAACGCGGAAGAGTGTTCCGCGCCATCTAAGAGAGGTCAGAGGGGGCCTACATATTTGACCAAATTTTGTAAGGAGAGAACTGGCTCTAATACTGATAAGTGTGCAAATTCGCAAGTATTTGTCCACTCCTTATGCTTGATTCTTGCTAGTTTTCGATTATTTTGTGAAGAATTTGATACTTTTTTGTGTTTTATGCAGATTTTATTCAAAGTTTATCAAAGAAGTACAAAGCACAAAATGGAGCAAATGGATGAAAATTCAAGTCAAGTGCCCAAGAGGAGATTCTACTCTCTCGAGCAAACATCAACTCCAACCGAGCAAGTCCCAGAGAGTGGCGAGCAGATCAACTCAGCCGAGGAAATTGAGCCAAAGTGACCAGAAGTCACCTCGGCCGAGCAGAAATTCCCATGAGAATCTGCTCGGCCGACCAAGTATGCAAGCCCTCCTCGGATGCTGCACAAGATGACCTCCTCGGTCCATGAAAGTTCTGCTCGGCCGACCTGAGCAGGGGATTGATCAAAGAAGTTCTGCTCGGTCGAAGACAATTCTGCTCGGCCTAGAAGTTAACAAGGATCAATACAAGGATTTCATAAGTTTTCCACGGGCCGAGTAGAAACCTGCTCGGGCTGACCAAGCAAGACTGACCGAGCAGAAGCTGGTCAGCCGAGGACCAAACCGCGCACATTCAAACCTGCTCGGGCCAGGAGATTCAAGTCGGCCGAGCAGATTTTCCCCCAATTATTCTGCTCGGCCGAGGTCAAATTTGCTAGGGAGAGGACCATCGAGTATATAAACTTTTTGAACATTTCAAACTCGGGGCCTTGACTTCGAGACTCGACTCCAAACCCTAGAAAGTCGATTTTGAAGACAAGAGCTTTTTTGTTCAATTGAAGACTTAGGGTGAAGATCAAGCATCAACATCTCCATTTCTACTCTAGTTTGCAATTATTTCATGTTTTCATACATTTCTATTGTTGTTGCTTCATTTCTAGTATGAGTAGTGAGTAGTGATTGGTTAGGGATCCATAGGTTGGATGCATGTATTTGGATGATGATTAATTTGTTATGCAATGAATTTTGATATGAATTTTGTGCATTGGCTACATCTATTTAAATGTTGCACATTAAGTGTTTGTTAAAAATGCTTAAGTGTAATTAATTGAACCTTAATCGATGACATATGCAATGAAAGTTGATATTAAGTTGATTAGATAGCCTTGCATGAATAATCTACTTTGATCTTGACATGAAAGTGTAGGATTGAGTAGATGACTAGTTACTTGATCTAGGTTATGGTTACTTTTTCCAATAGATTGAAAGATTGAGGAAGAGTCCATTACCTAAGGGAGTGCCAACATATTGAAAGATTGAGGCTCCATTTAGATGAACCTCTTAATCCAAAGGATGGAATGAAAGTTGAACTTAGGATTAATGTTCATAAATAGACTAGTCTAATCAAATTCTATTCATTAAATGTTGCATGATTGATTGTCATCACTTATATGCTAAGCCTAGGGTCCATAGATCCTTAATCCTTTAATTTGCATTCTTATCTTTGAAAAATATCACAATATCTTACAAATTCCCCCAAACCTTTTACCTTAGGCCTCTTAAGTAGTATAACTAGTTAATCAATTCTTACTCATCTCTAGGGATTCGACTCTAGGTCTCCTAGATAATTAAATTTTGTTTGCCGTGTTAGGACTTAAATCTCCACTATAATACACACGTTCAAATACTTTATCCACTATCGAGTTTACCGATAAAGGACTTCCAACGGGTCAATAAAATAATTTGGAGAAGTGCACTATGTTTGGCGGCAAGAACACGTGTTCCAATTACTTATCAAAATTGGAGGCATGTGCCTGCAGAGTTGAAGACCTTGTGTGGAGCGATATGAAGGTAATAAAAAGTTATTTTATATTCTTTTATGTTTCATGTTTGAAGTGATTATTGTATTAATGTTATTTTTACATATCAATTTATATTTGATACTATATATGCAATATGTTGAAAGATTTTGTTCTTTTTACTTGTTTTTACAGGCAAAATTCAATGTGACGGATGCCTACAAGTCTCAAGAGCTGAGACAAGTGGGAATCTCATGGAGAAATTTCAAGACAACTCTTACCAAAGATTACATCAAGGGTAGGAAGAACAAAGAGGATCCCACTCTTGTTTATCAGTTCATTACTCCGGATCAATGGGCGGAGTTTGTTGCTGGGAGGAGAAGCGAAGAATTTGAGGAGGGCTTGAGAGCTGCCGAAAGAGCACGCCTCAACAAGTATCATCATGCTACTTCTCGAGGCGGATATAGTCGTGCTGAAGAACTCCTGATAAAGGAGAGATATGATGCGCTCAGGCTACTGGATTGTGCGATGACTGTGATGTAGGGAGCATCTAACAGTTGAGAGGTACAAAGTATGGAAGAGAGCCCATCAAACAAAAACTGGTGGTTATGTGAACGAGACAGCAGAAATTATTGCTGCAAAAATTGTAAGTCTTCTTTAGTCTATTTAATTACATGGTTAATATTTTAGAAGGATATTTCTTATTATAATATTTATTTATCTTTCTGTAGGCTGAGGCAGAGAGGAGCATCTGCTGGACATTTTGTTTCACAAGGCGGAATTGATATATACTTACTCAGCCGATTGAAAACCTGAGTATCCAGGACGTACTCGAGGGGTCGGGATGGCAGTGGGCTGGAAAAAAGTATTTCCCAAAGGTTCGACTTCTACAAAAGGTAGCACAAATGTCGTGCAACAACCTAGGGGAGTCGACGTTAGCTCATCTCAGCAGCACATCCCATTGCCTGAAGATGATATTTTCTCTACAATCCTTGAGGTATATTAAACTTATGAAATTTGATAAAATACAAAATTTTGGTAACTGATATTTAATTTTATTTACTTGATGTAGACGGGTTTAAAATGTGCTTTCTTCATTGATGATGGCTCTCGGACCATGGTTGCATATGGTCTTGTTTTGCCTGGGAGAATCGTGCAGTATAGCCTCATTGATGATCATGAAGTCAAGGCATCATCGCATTATGCAATCGACCCTGATCAGCCGATCCCGCATCCTTTGGCGCAATTGAACACTGTAAGGGATGCGGTGAATGCAGTTGTACCATGGCCTAAGTCATTGGTTGAAGTTAACAGAAAGGTACATCAATATATTTACTTCATTTATCTTTAATAATGTAAATTATACCTTTAAACCTTAATTTACAATCGTCATACTTTGTTTTCAGGCATACAATGATAACAAATTTGGATTTATGCAATCAAGTATTCATGAACCGAAGTTTGCACACTTAGGAACACATTGTCAGATGCTTTATCATCGTGCAAATCAGCTAGAAGTCGCACTATCTATCTTTATACCAAGTGAAGTCTATGGTAATGATGTATGGGCTCACTTGTATAAAGATGATATTGTTGAAGTTTTACAGTTGGAAAAGATTGGAGATACGGCGCTTGAATTATATATGAGGTATTACTTTCATTCATCATGCATTATTATCTCTCGTTTCAGTTATCTTTTCAATGAGTTTGGACGCTTCGGATTCAAATTTGGGTTTATTAGACCGTCGTCCACGACAAGCATTCGAGACATTAACGAGCACGTCGTTGAGTGCTGCAAATTTGTCCCGGCTCTCCTACTAGTATAGTCTTGGTAAGCTGGGGTCGAATCCACAGGGAACGGTGAGACTTCTCCCTTTAACTACAAACTAAGAATTGGATATGTGAGTGAAAACAAGTTAAAGAAAGAAAATTGTTGCGCAAGTGTAACTGGCGCACAATCAGAAAGTAGTCACGCAAGAAGTTAATAAATATGCAGAGAATGAGCTCGGTTCAGATTCTTCACTATGAATTTCTATGTTTATCCTCGGTCACTAAAGATACATGATGTACTGTTCACGTAGGTTAAGGTCCTGTCACAGCTTAATAACCTACACATACATTCCGGTCAAAGTTTGTATGATATTATTACTCAATCTAGTCTAGTCAACCACGGATCTGGTCAAGGTAGCTATCGACTATTCTAGTGTTACTCCTATCATTCACAGTCACGTACTTCTGATAGTTTAACTATAGATAATAGATTCTACAACTAAGTCTGCGGTGCAAGGCTTCGCTTAATTGTCTAACCTAATTATCATGCTCTTAGGTTCGGAATAATAATACTAAACTTAATCATGCAAGTTAAGAACAAGACCTCAAAACATATAATTCATAGATCTGAATCCAAATCGAATTTAGTAAGTTAGCTACTCATACTGAACGTATACATCTCAAACATAAATATTGAACAACTATGATGACAAAACAAATCTGAGTGACGCGTCGTCTGGCTCGCATCAGCAGCTTGCGCGCATGGCTAAGTCTGAATTTTGCTCTGAGCCGTTCGGTCCCCTCTGCGCGCTTTCTCTTGTGATCTCCATGAAGTTTGTATTTATAGTCTTGCCTCCTAGGGTTTCCATGAATATTTAGGCAAGAATATCTGTAGGAGATCATCTTCATCTCTAAAAATCAGCTTTGGGAATATTTGATTTCCAAAATCCGAACTTAGAAATATCTTTAGCGCGTGATGACATCGTCGCTCCGAATATCTCGCTGTCTGCTGACGTCATCGTTTTGCTCTGCTGTGCGCAACTCACACTCGCGTGCCATAGGATTTCTGATACGTGATTGATTCGCGCCTTAGGATTTCTGAGCTTAACGTCTTTGACGCTTCACTATTGTTTCACGGACAGATGATAATTCTTTTGTTGCACGATTTCTTCTTTTCATTGTTTCGGCCTTTTGAGCTTCGACTTTGAATTGAATACTTTCTTTTCTCTGGTCCGGGTCTACTTTTTCCCTAGAACGGTTTCCAATCATGGCCTTCGGATAGCAGCTATGGAACCACGCCCCGCTCTCGCTTCTGACCAGTCGCGTGCAAGTCAGGCCACGCGTTTGCAACCGCGCGCTCCTTCTTGAGCGACTAACTTCAGCGAAGACGGTCTATTTTTCCGTCTCATCACGCCATTAGGGTTTCACCTTCGCCATCTGCGTGACTGAGCTTGCTCTTTTATCCTTTGACCGCGAAGTATCAACCTCCACGAATACTCATAACCATACAACCGATCCTCAAGATTTCATTCAATCGACTGCTTCTCTAGGACGTTTCTATCAGCTCCACATCCCTCTTTATTCCACTCAAGAGACACACAAAATTCGAAAAAATTAACAAAAATCAGCATATGTCATATATGCACAAGTTACCACAGGTGCGCGAGTACGCGCACAGGTCGCGCACGCCAGTGGTTTCTCGCGTACGATTACTTTTTGAGATGTTCACATTCAGTAAGTTTAAACTAAAAAAATGAAAAATTTAATCCTACTCCTAAGATAAATGTACTACTACCCCCCCACACTTAAACAAAAAATGTGTCCTCACGTTATGCACAAGTAGTAAAGAAGGTAATAGCATTGACGGGTTACCTCCCGGAAGTGCCTTGGTTTAACGTCGCTGGCTCGACAGGACCCTGTTTGGTCAATCCCGTCGTACTTCTTGGGTTCTGTTGCGCGACTTCCTTCACGCGCGGGTCGAAGTGCGTGCGTCTACTTGGTCTGGGACAAGTCCCTCTTGCTCACCTGGGGACATAAGATCGTATTCTTGTGCTGGTGGAATCGGCCCAGAAAGATATTGCTTAATTCGCTGGCCGTTCACCTTGAAGCGATGATTATCGTTCTCGTCTTTGAGTTCAACGGCACCGTGCGCAAAGATCTACGTGATGGTGAACGGTCCGGTCCATCTACTTCTCAATTTTCCTGGCATGATCTTCAAACGAGAGGAAAATAACAAAACCTTATCACCAATGTTGAAAGAACGACGAAGAATAAACTTATCGTGATATAGATTGGTGCGCAGTTTGTAATCGCATGTGCTATCATATGCGTCTGCGCGCAATTCATCAAGCTCCTTCAAATCTAACATCCTTTCTCGCCCTGCACTATCTAGAACCAAATTGCACGTGCGCAATGCCCAGTATGCCTTGTGTTCTAATTCCACTGGAAGATGACATGCTTTCCCATAGACCAGACGGAATGGGGAGGTTCCAATTGGTGTCTTGAAGGCCGTCCTATATGCCCATAGCGCGTCATCCAACCGGAGGCTCCAGTCCTTGCGTGTCAGTTTCACCATCTTTTCAAGTATCCGCTTGATTTCTCTGTTGGAGATCTCAGCTTGTCCGTTTGTTTGTGGGTGATAGGCTGTAGATGTTCTATGTTGGACCCCATAGTGTTTGAGTACCTGTGCCACCATCCTGTTACAAAAGTGAGTTCCTTGGTCACTGATCAGTGCCTTGGGTGTACCATAACGGCAGAAAACGTTAGTGCGCAAAAAATCAGTAACAGTTTTGGCATCATCTTTTCTTGTAGCCTTGGCCTCAACCCATTTAGATACATAGTCTACAGCTACAAGAATATACTCAAATTCGAACGAAGGAGGGAAGGGACCCATGAAGTCAATCCCCCATAAATCGAACACCTCATCTACAATGATAGGCATCTGAGGCATCTCATTGCGCGCCGATATGTTACCTGCGCGCTGATATCTATCGCAACTCTTGCAGTGCGCGTATGAGTCCCTAAACAAGTGTGGCCAATAGAAGCCGGAATCTAGGATTTTTCTACTTGTTCGTTTCGGACCAAAATGGCCTCCACATGCATGTTCATGACAGAAAGCCAGGACTGAGTCGATTTCGTGGTCTGGGACGCAGCGTCTAAGTATTTGATCAGGACCTATTCTAAACAAGTACGGATCATCCCATAAATACATTCTAGCATCATGTTTCAATCGTAATTTTTGTGGTTTATTGAAAGATGGGGGAAATGTACCTGTGACCAGGTAATTTACAATGTGAGCATACCATGGTACCTTACCTTGTAATGTCATTATATGCTCATCTGGGAAGGTCTCCGTGATAATCCCTTTATCCTAGTCCCTGACTATCCGACTCAAGTGGTCGGCTACTGTATTGTCCAATCCCTTTTTGTCCTTGATTTCTATGTCGAATTGCTGCAAAAGCAACAACCAATGCATAAGTCTCGGCTTTGATTCTTTCTTGGACATTAAATACCTCAGTGCTGCGTGATCCGTGAATATGATGACTTTTGCCCCTAATATGTAAGCACGGAATTTCTCTAGGGCAAACACAATGGCTAGCAGCTCCTTTTCAGTGGTGGTGTAGTTCCGCTGCGCTGAGTCCAGTGTGCGCGAGGCATAGTAGATGGCGTGTGGTTTCTTGTCTTTGCGCTGACCAAGTACTGCGCCAGCAGCATAGTCGCTCGCGTCACACATCAATTCGAATGGCAGGTTCCAGTCTGGCGCTTGTAGTACTGGCGCGCTAGTCGGCGCGCGCTTCAGTGCGTCAAACGCTGCGCGACAGGCATCTATAAAGTCAAACACTACATCCTTTTGCAGGAGGTTAGACAATGGAGTTGATACTTTAGAAAAATCTTGAATGAAACGTCTGTAAAATCCAGCGTGCCCTAAAAAAGACTTGATTTCTCTAACATTGGTAGGGTACGGCAAACTAGCAATAAGATTAATTTTAGCTTTATCTACCTTTAGTCCTTCTCTGGAGACAATATGGCCGAGCACCACTCCATGTGTGACCATAAAGTGACACTTTTTGTAATTCAGAACTAGTTTTTTAGTCGTGCAGCGTTTCAAGACTTTATCTAAATTATCTAAACATGCATCAAACGTGTCACCATGTACAGTAAAATCGTCCATAAATACCTCAATGCATGAACCCAACATATTCGAGAATATACTCATTACTAACCTTTGAAACGTACCTGGCGCGTTGCACAGTCCAAAAGACATACGTCGGAAAGCAAACGTACCGAAAGGACATGTGAATGTTGTCTTTTCTTGGTCTTCCGCAGCTATGGGAATCTGATTATATCCTGAAAATCCATCCAAGAAATAGTAATGCGGCTTACCTGCCAATCGGTCAAGCATCTGATATATAAACGGCAGTGGGAAGTGGTCCTTGCGCGTCACTGAGTTCAGCTTTCGGTAGTCTATGCACATGCGCCAACCGGTTTGTATTCTCTTCGGCACCAGTTCCCCTGCCGCGTTCTCCTCTACGGTGATCCCACCTTTCTTTGGGACAACATGAATCGGGCTTACCCACTTACTATCAGAGATGGGATAAATGATTCCAGCGTCCAGTAGCTTAAGGATCTCTTTCTGTACCACCTCCATCATAATAGGGTTAAGTCTTCGTTGGACATCCCTTCACGGTTTAGCTCCATCTTCTAGCAGAATTCGATGCATGCATACGTCTGGACTGATTCCACGCAAGTCATCCAATGTCCATCCAATTGCGCGCCGGTTGTTGCGCAAGACTTCTATCAGGCGCGCTTCTTGCGCAGGTTCCAGCTGATTCTTTATAATCACCGGCTTAGTCTCATTATCTCCCAAAAACACATACTTCAGGTGCTCTGGGAGTTGCTTCAGTACGATTTTTTGTTCATGTATGTTACGAGAGACAGTCGTGTCAGCAACGCATAATTCAGTACTAGAAATAAGGTACCTCATGCCTTCAGCTTTGGTGTTCCCTTCTTCTTCCTGCGCGTCTACTAGCGCGACAGTTGTCTGGCGCGCCTGCTCTTCTTCCACTGCTTCATCGATAATATCCAGTGCGTTTATTGTGGAATCATCATGTGGAAATTGCATGCCTTTGAATATATTGAAGTGTATGACCTCACCATCAACTTCCATGGATAGCATTCCTTTCCATACGTCGATTCTTGTTCGTGCGATCATCAAAAAGGGTCGGCCAAGCAATACTTGAGCAGTGTCGGCAGAGACGTTTCCTTCCATCTCTAACACGTAAGAATCTGCTGGGAACACCAATTCTCCTACCCTTACTAGTACATCTTCAACCATGCCCACTGGTTGTTTGCATGACCGATCCGCTAGTTGGATTGTCAACCCTGCGGGCTTAAGTGGTCCAATGCGGAGAGACGTGTATAGAGAGTGGGGTAGAACATTTATAGACGCACCTAGGTCTATCATGCAATTATCCACTTTAGAGTTACCTATTGTACATGGTATAGTGAATGTACCTGGATCTCGGCATTTTGGTGGTACCTTGTGTTGCACGATTGCTGAGGCGTTTGCGTTCAGCTGCACTTGCTCTCTCTGTCCTCCCTTTCTTCTTTTGTTCCTGCAACTCGGGCCACGTCCTTATCGATCCCGGTGCTAGCCCCATCAACCATTGTCGAGCAGAATCACAAAGTGAGAATGGGAAGGCTCTAAGTTTGAGCAATTCTGGGTCCTCATTCCCATTCCTCATATTCTCACAAATAGCCGCAAACTCTCGTACGTGCTTCACCGGATTCTCACAAGCCATACCATGAAATTTCGGTATGTAGTGAACAAGCTGAGTCCGTAGCTCGAAATGACCATCTGGTGGTAGCACTATGCACCAAGGTTGATTTACAGCTTGAGGAGCAGACATCTCCTTAATGGTTCGGCGCGCCATTGGTTGAGCAGGTACACGCGCGACAGGGTCTGGCGCACGTATACCCAGATTATTCGGAGGCTGGTTGTCGTTCCTCTGTATATCAGCGTCCATTCTGAACTCTAAATCTCTGCGTACTTCTCTTCTGATTGCTTCGAGTTCAGCTGGGTTTAAGCGAGCAAAAATGTTTTCAGCGTTGCGCACTGGCGCGTCTGGAGTCTCTCTTCTTATGCCGATTACACTATTCTCACCACTAGCTTCCATACAAAACAGAAACAACAGCTAAATTAAACGTAACTAAAAATTTTTTTGATTTTTCATTTATAAGAAAAACGAAAAGTAAATAAAGAAAAAGAAAGAAAACTTCTCTAGCCGTTCCCCGGCAACGGCGCCAAAATTTGACGAGCACGTCGTTGAGTGCTGCAAATTTGTCCCGGCTCTCCTTCTAGTATAGTCTTGGTAAGTTGGGAGAATTCTCCTTTTAACTACAAACTAGGGTTTGTGAGTGAAAACAAGTTAAAGAAAGAAAACTGTTGCGCAAGTGTAACTGGGGCACAATCAGAAAGTAGTCACGCAAGAAGTTAGTAAATATGCAGAGAATGAGCTCGGTTCAGATTCTTCACTATGAATTTCTATGTTTATCCTCGGTCACTAAAGATACATGATGTACTGTTCACGTAGGTTAAGGTCCTGTCACAGCTTAATAACCTACACATACATTCCGGTCAAAGTTTGTATGATATTATTACTCAATCTAGTCTAGTCAACCACGGATCCGGTCAAGGTAGCTATCGACTATTCTAGTGTTACTCCTATCATTCACAGTCACGTACTTCTGATAGTTTAACTATAGATAATAGATTCTACAACTAAGTCTGCGGTGCAAGGCTTCGCTTAATTGTCTAACCTAATTATCATGCACTTAGGTTCGGAATAATAATACTAAACTTAATCATGCAAGTTAAGAACAAGACCTCAAAACATATAATTCATAGATCTGAATCCAAACCGAATTTAGTAAGTTAGCTACTCGTACTGAACGTATACATCTCAAACATAAATATTGAACAACTATGATGAATAAACAAATATGAGTGACGCGTCGTCTGGCTCGCGTCAGCAGCTTGCGCGCACGGCTAGGTCTGAATTTTGCTCTGAGCCGTTCGGTCCCCTCTGCGCGCTTTCTCTTGTGATCTCCATGAAGTTTGTATTTATAGTCTTGCCTCCTAGGGTTTCCACGAATATTTAGGTAAGAATTTCTGTAGGAGATCATCTTCATCTCTAAAAATCAGCTTTGAGAATATTTGATTTCCAAAATCCGAACTTAGAAATATCTTTAGCGCGTGATGACGTCATCGCTCCGAATATCTCCCTGTCTGCTGACGTCATCGTTTTGCTCTGCTGTCCGCGACTCACACTCGCGCGCCATACTGCTCGCGCGCTAGTGGCCTTTTGTCCTTTGTTGTCATATTGTTGTCTTTTGTTCCAGATTCAGCCTTCTTGTTGCGTTTTCGTTCTAACTCTTCTAATCAGCATGTAATACAAAACTACACCAAAAGCGTAATCTTATACTAAAATATGTTAGAATATCATCAGTGTAACGGACTTAAAGTAGCGTACAAAAGCATTCTATCAGACATTACCTCAAGAGTTTTGATTTTGATGTCTCGGTTGACAATGCCTGATAGCTCATCCTTCTTTTGTTATTTTCTATCATATTGTGATCCACAAGAGTAAGTATTCAACTAAATTTTGAATTTGATAATTTTTAGCTACTTTTAAGATTTAACTTAACTTATTTTTCATCATGTTCTTGAAGGAGTCATTGGATGTTGTGTGTGCTTTTTCCAAGACAAAATCCGGTATACTGGCTAGATCCAATGGCTGGCATGGTTCGATCAGATGTTCGGCGATTAATTGAAAAGTAAGTATAAATTTTAAATTATTAGTTTTATTTTAATGTTTATACTTCAAAATGTCAGTAAACATTTTTTGTGTTTTGAAATTTAGGAGTTTTAAACATTCAAAATATGAATGGATCTCTTCACAATCTAGATCGACTACATGGATAACAGTCGAGGTAATTAATTTAATTTCTAGCATATTTTTACATTTACAAGGATAAAATATACTAACATCATGTGTTTTTATGTTTGTAGTGTCCACGACAACCAGAGAACGAACTTATGTGGTTATTATTGCATACGATACGTTCGAGATATCATTAAGTACGTCCAAGAAAATAATGGACAGCTTCATGATAATTTTTGATGTAAGTTTCATTTTTTCGTAGTCTTTTTAAAAATATATAAATTTACATTAATATAAAATGTGTTTTGATGTGGAAATAGGTGTTTCCAAATGGACGGGAAAGTTACCCGTCTTTCGTTATGAATGAAGTAAGGGACGAATTCTCTTATTACATTCTTGATTGTCCTTCAAGAATATCAATGGAATTGATGAGGTAATTTATATAATTATAAATATATTGATTCAATGAATAATGTGTTGTGACAAGTTTTCTAACTCGTGTAATTTTTTTGTAGGTTTAACATGAGAAAGAAGATATGGATAATCAGTATTTTGTGGCTTTTATCATGTTATAACTTTTGTTCATCAAAATGAGTTGATTTTAGTAGCTTTTGATTTGATGTCATTGTGGAATTGTTGGAAAATATTGTATATTTTGTGTATGATGTATGAAATGTGATGTTGATCTTTTAATTTGTGATATGTGGGAATGAAAACTGAATGATCATCTTTCAAACCTGTGAAGTAAACAATGTCAGTTTTTTGCAGGTTTGGTTTTCTGAAAAAAAACTCAAGCCTGAAAAAAAGCAAATTTACAACAGCGCTTATTTTTAAATGCGCTGTGAAAAACAACTTTTACAGCGCTTTATAAAAGCGCTGTAAAAATATTTTAACAGCGCTTATTATAAGCGCTGTTAAAATGTTACTCCGATTGAATTTTTTTTTTACTTTATACAGCGCTTTTAAAAGAAGCGCTGTTAAATATCGTATATTACAGCGCTGTTAATAGGCGCTGTTAAAAAGTTTCAGATCTATTTTTTAAGTTTTACCCTACTTCGTTTCTTTTGTTTCCGCACTCACACGTCGTCTCTGCCTTGGAACTTAAATTAATCTCAACCCGATAAGTCATCCTTTTCAGTCTTGTTTATAATATTGTGTTAAAAGTAAGTTTGTTTGAATTTTTATTTAGATGCGCTTATGATTATCCATAATTTAATCGTCTTGCATGTCTTGCTTGTCTTATTCTAGGTATTTCAATTCCGATTATTCTCAACCTTGTTAGTCATAATGGATCGAAGTTGGATGTGTTTAAATCGTTTGTCTGTTGGTTATGAAGAAGGAATAAGAGGGTTCTGTCAGTTTGCTAAGGATTTTGCAGACCGGAATGACACTGAATATGTGTTTTGTCCATGCACTGATTGTTGGAATAACAAGAAAATAAAAGTCGGAGATCTTCACAAGCATTTGTTGTTAAAGGGGATTGATCCAAAGTACAAAGTTTGGCATTTACACGGTGAATGTGAGACAGCTAGCTCTCCCCCAGATGGAACAACATGGATTTAATGAAAATATGGACTGGGAGGATGACGATTTAATTGGAATGGTGAATAACATTGAGAAAGAGATGAACGTCGGGTCTTCTGTCATTGAAAAACTTAAATCTGATTGAGACGCCTTTGTACGATGGTTGCACAAAATTTACCAAACTTTCAGCAGTGTTAAAGTTGTTTAATCTGAAAGCAAAGAATGGATGGAGTGATAAGAGTTTTACAGAGTTATTGACATTGGTATCAGAAATGCTTCCTGATCCGAACACATTACCTACTCGTACTTATGATGCGAAGAGGGTAATGTGTCCTATGGGAATCGAATACTCAAAAATTCATGCATGTCCAAACGATTGTATTTTGTATCGAGGTCGGTATAAAGATCTAACTGAATGTCCAGTTTGTAACTCTTCAAGATATAAACCGAACAAAGCACCCAGTATCAGTTCAAAAGGCGCACCGTCTAAAGTGTTGTGGTATTTACCTCCAATTCCTAGATTTCAGAGGCTCTTCTCAATCTCAGACGACGCTACTAATTTGCGATGGCATGCTGAAAAGCGTGTTGAGGATTATATGATGCGTCACCCGGCTGATTCAGTTCAGTGGAAGACTTTTGACGAAACATTTCCTGAATTTGGATGCGATCCAAGAAACTTGCGTTTAGGTTTGTGCACTGATGGAGTGAATCCGTTTGGAAATCTTAGTAGTCAGCATAGTACATGGCCAGTCATATTGGTTATTTATAATCTTCCACCTTGGTTGTGCATGAAACGCAGATATATGATGCTCTCATTATTGATTTCTGGGCCTCGGCAGCCGGGGAATAACATTGATGTTTATTTACAGCCATTGATAGATGATCTAATTCTTTTGTGGGACAAGGGTGTCCCTACTTATGATGTATCTAGAGACGAGTTTTTTGATATGCGAGCGATGTTATTTTGCACAGTCAATGATTTTCCTGCATACGGTAACTTGTCCGGGTATAAGATTAAAGGATACAAAGCATGCCCAATATGTGGAGAGAATACACATTCTCAACATCTTAAAAACTGTCGCAAGATTGTTACATGGGACACAGACGTTTCCTTCCGACCAATCATTCCTACCGTCGAAAGAAAGCTTCATTTAATGGGAAAGTTGAGTTTGAAAATGAACCGAAATCAGCTTCTGGCAAGGAAATACTTGATACTATTTGGGAAGTTCCTAATGTTTTGGGAAAACGAGGACGTAATACTGTTGATGGTTTGTGGAAAAAGCGATCTATATTTTTTGATCTCCCATACTGGTATACCCTTACTGTTAGACATTGTATTGACGTTATGCATGTGGAGAAAAATATTTGTGATAGTCTTATCGGTACCATTCTTAACATTCCTGGAAAGTCAAAGGATGGTGTGAAGGCTAGATTGGACATGCTTGAAATGAACATTCGTAAGGAGTTAGCTCCCGAACAAAGAGGACAAAGAACCTATCTACCACCTGCGTGTACGACTTTATCTAAAACTGAAAAAATTAGTTTTTGTTCCAGTTTGAAGGGTGTTAAAGTTCCTTCGGGTTTCTCGTCAAATATTTCAAGTCTGGTTTCCATGAAAGACATGCGTCTTGTTGGTTTAAAATCTCATGATTGTCATACATTGATGCAACAGCTATTGCCTATCGCAATTCGTGGGATATTGCCTGAGAACGTGAGATCTGCTATTACAAGATTGTGTGTTGTTTTCAGCTCTTTGTGTTCTAAGACAGTTGACCCGCTTGACTTAGACGAACTCCAAAATCAAATTGTTGTTACTATCTGTCAGCTTGAGATGTATTTTCCTCCCTCATTTTTTGACATTATGGTTCATTTGACTATTCATTTAGTACGGGAGATAAAATTTCTTGGACCGGTCCATATGAGATGGATGTATCCTTTCGAAAGGTACATGAAGACCTTAAAAGGTTATGTGAGAAATAGACATCGACCTGAAGGTTCTATGGTTGAAGGATACATTGCCGAGGAAGCAATTGAGTTTTGCTCACATTATTTGGGCAATATTGAGTCTATTGGGATTCCAAAGCCGCGACACTTTGATCGTCTTCAGGGGAAAGGAACAATTGGATTTCAAGTTAAAGTTGTTCCTCGATCAGAGTTGCATGACGCCCATTTCTACGTGTTGCGGCAGGTTGATGAGATCGAGCCCTTTGTAGAACGTCATTTGCAATTGATAAGGTCATCTAATCAGGGAAAATCTGAAAAGTTGATCCAAAAAAAGCATTCAGAAGAGTTTGCTTCTTGGTTGAAAGACGACGTTTTAAGTTCAAATGTGCCTGATTTTGTGAAGTCTCTTGGTGTTGGGCCTAGTTGCGCCGTTCATTCTTATAGAGGGTATGATTTAAATGGTTATTCTTTTTACACAAAAGATCAGGATGAAAGAAGTTCAGTTCAGAATAGTGGCGTGACAATTGTTGCCGATACAATTCATGTGTCTAGTGCCAAAGATAAGAACCCTGTAAATACCGGTGTGAATTATTATGGTGTTATTGAAGACATATGGGAAATAGACTACGTAGAAGTTCGGATACCTGTTTTCAAGTGCAAATGGGTGCATAGTTCGAATGTTCGTATTGATGAATTCGGCATGACATTTGTTGACTTTCGTAGAGAAGGATACAAAGACGAGCCTTTCATCATGGCTGAGCAAGCTAAACAAGTATTTTACGTCAAGGATCCCACAAATGACATAAATATATTGTCGTTCATGGAAAACAACATATTTTCTTCGAAGATGGTATGGATACAAATGATTACTCTGAAGATAGTGCAGCGGTTTGTAGCACCATTCCAAACAATTTCGAAGACGTTGGTGAATTTCAACAGAGAAGGGATGATCACAATGAAGGCATATGGATTGAAAAACAATGTAAGAATTCCGAATATTTTTCAAAACATTAATATATTTGTGAAGTTGTGTTTATTTATACATCATTTACTTATTTTGCTTGGTGTTTTTATACAGGATTTTAGTGATGAGCACGCTATATAAAATGATGTAATCAAACTTTTTTTATGATTTGGAATTAAGCAGGTAATTAATGTGTTGAAAATTCTTACTTTTAATATTTTTATTATTTAAATATTTTTATCGTGTATATTGTCCTTATGTAATTTTTACATGCAGGTATTCGAGATAATATGGATTGTGAAGATTCAAAATTATTAGATGATGTTTTAATAGAGCTTCTGTTTATTGTTATTTGAGTAATTTATCAATAATGAAAGTGTGTACTGCAGAGTGTTATTTAAATTTTTTGAAACATATATAATAAAAATACTGCTCTTTTTTTAACTTATTAATGCGCTTTAAAAAAAGAAGCGATGTTGTATATATTATGACTAATTTATCATGTTTATTACATCGTTTGAAAAAATAAACTGATATATCCAAACCCTAATTATAACAGCGTTTAAATTAAAATAAACGCTGTAAAATACATACCACATCGCTTATTCCTGATACAAGCGTTGTAAAAGATATATTTTTATTATTTTCAAGTTTTAAAAATCAGGTTATATATTTTTAAGGTTGTTGTTAAGTTAAGATTTTAAAAACTGAACTGGTAACATTCTATTTATTAAAATATCATGAGAACATAAATAAGCATTTGAAATCATTGCCATTTGAAAATTTGTACTGTGTCACTCTACTAAGCAATAGGTTGAACATTGTACATTTTGATCAACTATACTTTTCATTAATAAAAACACAACAGAAATGCAAGTGATTTTTTTGAAGTAAATGAGTTATAAGCTTCATTAATCAAACTTTCAACTAAATTTGTTTCTTAATAAGCAATGAATTCTGAAGAAAAAACAAAACAAATAAAAACTATTTATTACATCGCTTATAACTAAAAAGCACTGTTGTAAAATACATACCACAGCGCTTAATTTGTATAAGCGCTGTAAAAAATTCTCAGTAATTCGATTTTCTTGAATAAAAAATAATTATTTATATTTGACAGTGTTTTTATATTTTTAAGCGCTGTTGAATATTTAAAATTACCGATTGGTCGATACGGTTTCGCGAGGATTTTAATCCCAATCGTTGAATTTAACAGGCCATATTCAATATTAAATTTCATGAATTTCAGTACCCGCAAAAACTTCCCGCTACAATCTTTCTATATATATATCCAAATATATTACAAAATTTACATTAAAATTTTCTGTCAAACTTACTATTGTTCATGTCGGATGTTATAATTTTCGGTCCAAATCTTCTTTTTTACGCATAAACTTCCAGTTTCAAGTAAGGATAAACAACTATTTGTTACACTTTTGTGTTTTATATTTTTTTTCGGTAAGCTTTTTTATTCTTTGTTTGATATTAACTCTATTCTATTTTTTGTTGATACATGTCGAGAACGATGAGACAAATTCAAGACGAGCAATGAGAAGACGAGCAATGAAACAAATTCAAGACGGCCATGGTTTTTGTCCATACTTTTTATTTGCTAATGTTTGTAAAAATCGAATGTTAAAATCGATTTTAATTTCATTGTAAAATTACGATCTAAATTAAAAATAAAGAGAATTTAAAATCAAAACTGATTCCGTTTTGGTTATAAATATTATTAACTTTCTAAAACTGTCTTCTCAAATCTCCGTAAATATAATAAATTCAGCGCTTTATTAAAATTTGATTTAAAATCTTATATTTAACAGCGCTTTTAAAAAAAGAAAATTCATTAAAATATCGATTTAATTATTTTTAAATAAACAACCTTTTACAGCACTTAAGTAAAAAACGCTGTAAATATTGTTAAAAATACAACAGCGCTTTTATATTAAACGCGCTGTTGTTTGTGTATATTTTTTACAGCGTTTTTTCTTAAACGCTGTAATATTTAATATTTTGAATTATTTTAATTTTCTAATTATTAAAAATAATTAATATTTTACAGCGCTTAAATAAAAACGCAGTGTAATATATAAACAAAACGACATCCTTTTTGGTTTTACGCGTGGTTGTTGGTGAAAGTTTTTAACAGCGCTCTTTCGTGTAAGCGCTGTTGTAAGTATCTTATTTTTGACAGCGTTTTATTATAAGCGCTGTACAAAGTACAATATATGACAGCGTTTTTCATTATAAACGCTGTTGTTAATCTATACATATAACTGCGCTTATTTATTTTTAATCGCTGTTAAAAACCTTAATAAACAACAGCGCTTTTTATAAAAAATGTTGTAATATATGCGTGATTTACAACAGCACTCGTTTCAACAGAGCTTCAAGAAGCGCTGTTGAAGGGAAAAACAAACGCTGTTATAAATATGATTTGTAGTAGTGACAGTGGCGTGCGCGACCTGTGTGTGGTACTTGCGCACCTGCGTAATTTGTGCATATATGACATATTCTGATTTTTCGTTAATTTTTTCAAATTTTGTGTGTTCTCTTGAGTGGAATAAAAAGGGATGCGGAGCTGATAGAAACGTCCTAGAGAAGCAGTCAACCAAACCAAAACTTGAGGAGCGGTTGTATGGTTATGAGTGGTCGTGGAGGTTGGTACTTCGCGGTCAAAGGATAAAGAGCAAGCTCAGTCACGCAGATGCCGAAGGCGAAACCCTAATGGCGTGACGAGACGGGAAAACAGACCGTCTTCGCTGAAGTTAGTT
This sequence comes from Sedum album, assembly GCA_006409495.1. Lineage (NCBI taxonomy): Eukaryota > Viridiplantae > Streptophyta > Magnoliopsida > Saxifragales > Crassulaceae > Sedum > Sedum album. The sequence goes on along the minus strand of QZGG01003460.1, from coordinate 4,257 downwards.
GGCTCAGGAAGGGGCGCGCGGTTGCAAACGCGTGACCTGACTTGCGCGCGACTGGTCAGAAGCGAGAGCGGGGCGTGGTTCCATAGCTGCTATCCGAAGGCCATGATTGGAAACCGTTCTGGGAAGAATTAAGATCCGGACCAGAAAGTATTCAATTCAAAGTTAAAGCTCAAAAGGCCGAAACAATGAAAAGAAGAAATTGTGCAACAAAGAGTGTATCAACTGTCCGAGAAAACAATAGTGAAGCGTCAAAGACGTAAGCTCAGAAACCCTAAGGACGCGAATCAATCACGTACCAGAGAAAGCGAACACGAATAACCATACAATTGCGAGTCAAGAAGAATTCGGTGACCGGTGCTTAAAGAGGACTATCTCCCAATCATCCGAATTGGAATGCATTCCACAAGAGAGGTAAAACAAAGTTTGAATTAATTGCAAGAATCAGTTTAATGTTGTATAGTCACAGTTGCGCAGGTTATGTGAGTGGCGCAAGCATGTGGCGCAGTCCAGTAATCACACGTACATTACACAAGAGGTAAGGAAGCCGGATTGTTCAGGGACGAACAAGAGTAAGTGTGGGGGATTTGATAGAGCACTTTTGTATGCTATTTTAGGTCCTTTACACTGCTTAGATTCTAACATATTTAGTATAAGATTACGCTTTTGGTGTAGTTTTGTATCTCAGGTTTATCAGAAGAGTTAGAACAAAAGTGCAACAAGAAGGCCGAATCTCGGAACAAAAGACAACAAAGTGACAAGAGCCAAAAGACCAACGAGCGCGCGAGCAATATGGCGCGCGAGTATGGGTCGCGCAGAACAAAGCAAAACGATGACGTCAGCAATCAGCGAAATATCCGGAGCGATGACGTCATCACGCGCAAAGAATATTTCTAAGTTCGGTTTTTGGAGATCAAGATATTCCCAAAGCTGATTTTTAGAGATAAAGATGATTTCCAACAGATTTTCTTGCCTAATTATTCGAGGAAACCCTAGAGGCAAGAGTATAAATACAAAGCTTCAAGGAAGTCACAGATATGCGCGAATAGAGAGAAGCGGCTCAGAGCGGAATTCAGACCTAGCTGCGAGAGCTGTGCGCGCAAGCTGCCGACGCGAGCAGACGACGCGTCACTCAGATTTGCTTTGTTACTTTAGTTGTTTAATATTAATTCTTGAGATGTATACATTCAGTATGTAGCTAACTTACTGAATTCGGTTTGGATTCAGATCTATGAATGACATGTTTTGAGGTTTTGTTCTTAATTGCATGATAAGTTTAGTATTATTATTCCAAGCTCAATTGCATGATAATTAGGTTAGACAATTAAGCGAAGCCTTGCACCGCAGACTTAGTTGTAGAATCTATTATCTATAGTTAAACTATCAGAAGTACGTGACTGTGAATGATAGGAGTAACACTAGAATAGTTGATAGCTACCTTGACCGGATTCGTGGTTGACTAGACTAGATTGAGTAATAATATCATACGGACTTTGACCGGAATGTATGTGTAGGTTATTAAGCTGTGACAGGACCTTAACATGCGTGAACTTTATATCATGTATCTTTAGTGACCGATGATAAACATAGGAATTCATAGTGAAGAATCTGAATCGAGCTCATCTCCTGTTTTTATTAACCTCCTTCGTAACTGCTTTCTGATTGTGCGCCAGTACCACTTGCGCAACAGTTTCTTTTTTTTCTTGTTTACTCACAACCCCAACTTTAGATTGTAGATCGAAAGACGACTTCTCACCGTTCCCTGTGGATTCGACCCCAGCTTGCCAATACTATACTAAGTAGGAGAGTCGGGATAAATTTGCAGCACACAATGACGTGCTCGTCATCACCCCATTCCATTCATCTTTCCCAATTTTCTACCTCCACCTTCCCCAAAACCCTCCTAAGTCCTATCTCACTCAATCCTCAACCTAACCCTCAAAACGTACCAAATAAGGAAGATGATGATGATGATGATGAAGAAGAAGAAGAGGAGGATGATGATGAAGATGAAGACCAAGATGATGATGATGACGCTTATGATGAGGATGATGAGTAGGAAGCACACCATGCTTATGCCTTGCTTGCTTGCTTATTTCACTCTTGCTAGTATTTTGTTATATATTATGTTATGAGTTGAACTTGCTACTCTTTTGTGTGTTTCCTTTGAGGTTATTCAAACTCTATGTTTATTGTTATCTTGGATGTTTTATAAGATTGAATAACTTCGTATCTCATCACACATGTTTGGTTTGGCCTATGTTATGATTTGATTCACAAGCTCAATATCTTTCACCTTCTTGATATCCTTATGAGTTTAGGTTTATGCCAAAGCCAAACATGCATGAAAAGAAAAGCACATGGAGCAAATATGAAGAGCATACTAGTCTTCCTTCACACGAGAGAAGTTTCTTAATCTTCTCTTATGTTTTACTTGATTGCTTAGGGACTAAGCAAATTTTTAAGTGTGGGGTGGGTAGTATGCATGAATTCATACTTTTAAATCTTCATTTCATCAATCATTGATCACTTTTGAGCATAGACATTTGCTTGACACATCACTTTCATCCTACATTTTTGATGATAATTTGAAAAAACAAGGTTGCTAAGCTTGAGATTATACTTGTGAGCATGGATTAACAAATTTGTTCATTGATCATGATAATTTGGGATGATTGAAATTCCTAGCTTGTGCCACTTTTTCATGAATTGACATCTAAGCTAGTTTAAATCATTGAACATTAATGTGCTCTTTCATTGCATAATGAGTAAGGAGATTTTAGTAGCATGAACAAGAAGAAATTTTTTCGAAAATAGCATAGAGTTTTTGCTTGTGCTTTGCCTAATAGGTGACTTTAGCCATTTTTGCCTTGCTTGTGTATCAACTTTGCTTGCCTATATGCCAAATTTTGTTAATTGGACACATTGTCAAGTTTTAAGTGTGGGGTTAACACCAAAGCTCACTCTAAAAATTCCTACTTCAAAGAAGTAAATAAAAGGAATCGTAGTGCAAGTGCCGGGGGTTAGGAAGGTAATTTCCCCCTCGAAAGTACTTGCACTAACAAAAAAATTGTTTTATGAAAAGTTATTCAAGTGCCGGGGGTTAGGAAGGTAATTTCCCCCCGAAAGTACTTGAATAAGCAAAAAAGAGAATAAAAGAGAAGCTTGAATGGTAACTCGCATTGATTCTTGACTTTGTGCCCTTATGCATATTGTGAGTGTATTTGCAAGTGAGATTGTGCATTTGCTTGGTTGATTTGTCTATTTGGATGACCCTTATTCTCATGGCAACACAAGTGAGAATTCTATGTCTAGCTATTAATCTTTCTATGTCTAAACTCCTCTTCTCTTATGGATCATGACGTGTAGTCATATACTTGAGAATGAGTTTAATGTCATGAGCCTATGTACTTGCCCTTTGCAAGCATAAGTGATTGGCTAGACAAACTTCCATGAATGCTAAAATTCTCTTTATGAGTTGTGTGATGACAAGAAGCATAAACAATGGCTTTGGTAAATTCTAGCTATGATGGAAAGATTGTTAAATGTTGCTTGTGAAGAATAATATGATTCCCGAATTTTGTGTGATATGAATGAATTAATTTCCATGCTTGCTACGAGTTAAAATGCTTAAAATCTTGCTTAGTTGCCTCTTGATTGATGTGTATTGTTAATGGATGATTGTGAACGGGATTTGTGAGTACTCCCTCTTGGAAAACTCTCACGAGACTACAACTCGTCCACTAGGGCAGCCTAGAGGTTTAAAGGCTTGATGCATATGCTAAATGCATCCGTGATTCCTACGAAAGTGAGTTAGGAGTAGTTTATAGCTTGCATTCATTTCTTAGATAACTTTCACTTGGTGCTTGATTTTCACTCTCATATACATTGATTGATCTTTGAAATATTCATGAGTTCTATCATGCATCATTTGCTCTATTCATGCTAACTTGTTCGGGACGAACAAGAATTAAGTGTGGGGTGTTTGATAAGTGTGCAAATTCGCAAGTATTTGTACACTTCCTATGCTTGATTCTTGCTAGTTTTCGATTATTTTGTGAAGAATTTGATACTCTTTTGTGTTTTATGTAGATTTTATTCAAACTTTATCAAAGAGAGTACAAAGCACAAAATGGAGCAAAAAGGATGAAAATACAAGTCAAGTGCCCAAGAGGAGATTCTACTCTCCCGAGCAAACTAAGCCCAACCGAGCAAGTCCTAGAGGTGGCGAGCAGATCAAGTCAACCAAGGAATCTGTGC
>QZGG01003459.1:0-23457 GCA_006409495.1 Sedum album | reverse complement strand
AAATTTCCTGTAAACCGTGAAAGCATAAATTGAAAAGGCCATTGTTGAGTTTTTATGAAAAGTTTCTGATGATTTTGGGAGCCGGAGGAAATTGTTTTGTTCCATGTCATAACGTTGTGGTTTTATGTAGGCTGGAAGGAAAGGTGGCATAATAACTGGTGGAGCTATCGGAATGGTGAATGCACTGTAAACTCTTTGCCCGACAGGAGCCTAAGTTGTGGTAGCTGTGTTCAAGACGAGCTTGGTGCTTCTGTCTGTCGGGCTATAGGTTCCAACTCGGTATTTGTGCATTGCGATGTCACTGATGAGGCTCAAGTAAAAAATGCTGTAAAAAAGGCAGCAGCAACCTTTGGAAAGCTTGACATAAGTTCAATAATGCAGGCATAGCAGACCCCAACAAGGCTAGAATAATTGATAAGTAGAAAGCTGACTTTGAAAAAGTTCTCAGCATCAATGTCACTGGGGTCTTCCTAGGGATTAAGCATGCATCCTCAGTAATGATCCCTGCTCGATCTGGTAGCATCATTTCAACTGCAAGTATTAGCTCGTGCTTAGGTGGTGCGGCCTCTCATGCCTACTGTGCTTCGAAACACGCTGTCATAGGCCTGACCAGGAACGCTGCAGTTGAGCTTGGCCAATTTGGTATCAGAGTAAATTGTCGGTCCCCTTATGCCTTGGTGACACCACTGGCTAAGAAATATGTAGGACTTCAAGGAGATGACCAATTTGAGGCGACAATGGAGTCGTATGGTAACCTAAAAGGTACAAAGCTCAGAGCTGATGATGTAGCCAATTCAGCTTTATACCTAGCAAGTGATGAGGCCCAGTATATCAGCGGACATAATCTTTTGATTGATGGAGGCATCTCGGTAGTCAATCCATCATTCAACATGTTTCAGTATCCCGAGCCCTGAGCTGTTCTTTTCTATCACAGCTAAGATGCAAGCCATTGCATTCCACGTCCACCCATTAAGAATGCCAACATTCATACTGCTTTCCTCCGACGGATGAAACTGATCCAAGTTATAATAGACCTTAATACTCTTTACTATCTTCGTGTTGGAAACATCATATGCTTACTTTCCTCAACAACTCTGGATTTTGAGTTTGCTAACATTGACAAATACTCAGAATGAGCAACACAATTAAGCAATGCTAGAACAGCAATAGATCAAAACAAAGCTTGCACAAGGGAATTGAACAAACATCTCATATTTCCCTCATTAAAAACCAAGTCATTACATCAACGACACATTTCTCTATCGCGTGAAAGCATACACAATGACAGAAATATATAATAAAAGACCAGATGGTACCAAGATAACAAGCGGCACAACAGCAGCATAGCTATGCGAGCTTCCACAAGCCAAAGTTCCAAGCTTAATCTGCACAACATTAATCAACGCCATCATCAAAAATGCGCATCCGCAAGCCGAACCAGCGCCGGAAATCAACATCCCAACTCTCAATGCTGATCTATTAACCTTAGCGAATAAATCAGCATACTGGAAATGAAATCCAGGGTTTCTAACAATCCTTATAGCTTGTTTAAGTGCTAAAGCAATGAGACTAGAGAAAAGGAAGGAACTGAAAGAGTAGACATGGAAAGCGACAAGATCCTCGGCGTGTTTTGGGCTTGGGAGACAGGCTTGGTCGGAGATTAAGCTGTTGGTCGGATCTGAAGGGTTCCAAGCAAGGCCGAGAAATACGGCTAGAGTGAAGAGTGAATTAACGTTTATGATCGCGTCGAGTGCGGTTACTTGGATGCTTGTGCCTCCTGCGTTCTGCTCTTTGTCCATTTCGATTCACAGTTCTCTCTGCTTCTTCTCTTCGACACAAACCCTAATTTGACCAAAGAGGAAATTCTTACATTACTTAAAACGACTTCGTTTCACATTTGTAAAACTTTCTTGACCGGCATAATTATTTTATTTTATTTGGTTTTTTTAATTTATTCCAAGGACTGGAAATCAAATGACCGAGTTCAGTAAAATTAAGTAGAATTATAATAAAAAAACGTCAAAATCATATCATTTCGATAATATAAACGTCAAAACAACACCATTTTGATAATCGCGCAATTTAAGCTAACGGGACTGAAAACGGTTAGAGGTTAAGTCTACATTAAGAAGATCACTGTAGTTTTTCGGCAATGAGGCCGGAGAAGAGTTTCGCCGCTTGTGGGTGCTAATAGGAGGATGGCTAGGTGGTAAAACTGTATTTGTTCTTGGACTCGACACTGCTAAGTCTGAGTCGTCAGATGACTTATGGCGGTGCTTGTCACGGGGCTCGACGCATAGGTTACTCAGGACTCTTTTAGTTATACTTCTGTGAAGAGGTGGTTTGTTTGGTAAGATATTCTTATCTGACTTGGAGGAATGCATTGGTGTTTGAGTTAAGCTAGCAGTCCTTGAGTGGTTTCTTGTCATTGGCCGCGAGTAAAAATCTGAAACGGTATGATGGTTAGGGGTCATTGTGTTCGAGTGTAACTGGAAGTTTTCTGGCTGGGTCGTGATCGACAGCACGTCATCTATCCGGGATATAATGTTATATGCTAGTGTCTCCAAGACTCTTGAGTAACTCTCCAAAATGGACTTTCCTACATCCTGTTGAAGTGAAAAAAAACATGTTTATTAATCATCAAACATGGAGTTAAATTTATGGCTGATGGGAAATAAGAGCTGCACCTTGTTACATTGGATTTTGGTGGCTTCTAAAAAAGTATGTGGCAAATGAGGGAAATGGTGTTTCATTGTGTGCAGCAGAACCTCAGCCCTGGAAGAAAACAACTCCATTTTCTCCGCGTCAGCCGATGATGACCTGACTGTTGAGTTACCGCATGGAATGAGCCAAGACTGAGTTCTTGCATTCCATAAGTAGATTGCAGATTCCAAACGATTTACCATATCTGAAACAATATGATCAACTGAAAAATCCAAACATTCGAACACACATTCTACTGAGAACCGATCAGAAGCGATGAGTTTGTAAAGTTGATCACCCAAGCAGGCTTTGGCTGTCTGCAAAAAAATGAAACTATAAAAATAATGTCTGCCAAATGCTAAACCACAATTTTTTTCGTAGCAGCTGGTACCTCTGGAAGAGTATCAAAGTATGAGTCAGGAACATCTATCTCGGATAATGTATCAGTATTTATCAACATAGTTGCCCTCAGTATTTGAATAGCACATTCGCGTTTACGCTCCAACTGTGTACATGAATCCGAAGAAAGGCCAACTTTGGGAATCTGAGGTACAGGCAACCACCATTTTTCTCTTGCAAATAACTCTGAACCCTCTGTATCAACATCTTCCTTTCCTTGATCGATATACCAGAAATCAGTGTCACTAAATCCATCCAATAGTTCCTGCAAAAATTAGGGAAATGTAAATTTTCTGAAACATTTACCAAAAACAGAAGCAAAAATATTTATGTATGACTTTGCGGATGAATCTTACCAACAACATACTGTCTAGCTTTCGGAGGGCGGGGAGGTTGATGGACAAGTCTGATCTTTGTTTTTTAGCCATAACCTGAAACCAAACCCAATTTCAGCAAATCTAATTTACCAGTGAAACACTAAATTCTTGAAAACTTAGATCAGATATTAAACTGAGTTCAGGTAAAACACTGCAGAATAACAAAAGTTGCTTCATGTTATAATCTTCACTCTTATGAATACAGCAAAAAAAATAGCGCGAGCTTACCTCCAGTTTAGTTCCATTATGAACAGTCTTGTAGGAGGGCACCATTTCGACGATATGATCACAAACTGAAAGTAACAAGTCCATTTCTCTCCTCCATATTTCCTTCATTTCGATAGAGAGCGGCTCCAGTCTCCGGAGTTGGCCAAAGATGCCAGCTGCGTCGGACAACAAATAATAAGTAACTAAACAGAATGACATTGTTCCATTCCGCATAACTTCAGGTTATGGTTACAAATTAAATATGAGACAGAGGTGTTTTTCTTAAAATGTACCGTATAAATTGGTGATGGCATTAGAAATTGCTAGAGCAGTGGAAACACCTTGGCCGGAACCCGACATGTCTTCTCCTAGTAGCAACCTTGAGAACCTCTCCTTCATCATTTCAAAATCTGCATTGCAAGTTGCTCTTAATTCATATGATGAAGTACAGCCTATATCCATAATTTAAAAATCATACTAACCTGAAACTCCACTCTGAGACTGAAAAAACGTCGGTCGAAACTCTGAACCCGTTGTTTCTTTTCGAAAAGAAGAACCCATGGGTGACCAAAAGTCTTCATCCTCACTCAGAACAGACTCCATACTAACACAGGTTATGACACTACTATAATCAGTAATAGATGAACATGAACCAACAGAATCTGAGCTTAAACGACCCGTCATTTTCGCCTCATTCAACTTCATCATCAGCATCTCAATCTCAACATCCTCAGCCACATTGTCATCACCTACCATCCTTATTGCATCCAAAATCAAGAAACAGGATTCACTTGAAAATATTTACTGGTGGATCAAGTTCAGGTTGGATTTATATGGATATGTGGAATGCAGATATATTACTATGATTGTGGAAGACCGAGTGATTGACTGACAGCTAATTTTTCTCAGCAAACGACAACGCGTAAAACACATGCTGAGCTATTATTAGGATGTGCCGGAGAAAAATGTCACTAATTCCGAATTTGTAATTTACAATATGTGACTGGTTATGATTAACATTGAATTAAGTTCTTAGAAAATGAAAATATTATCAACTAATTATAGACATGCACTGAAATAGTTTATTAAAATTATAGAAAATTTTGAAGAAATGCGGATTAATGGTTAATTAAGTTATATTAATTGTAAAATATTTATGGTAACGGTTGTATTATGAATCACATGTCATATGTTTGTCTTTGCTATAAGATTTATTTTTTAAATATTAATAGGTTGTTAAAAGACCACAAAATAAAAAATACATTTAAACTTTTTCAAATATAGTAATTTATTATTTCAAACAAATCATCAAAGGGATAGTATCTAAAGTGACGATAAATTTTTCGAGACGGGAGACATAATCAAAATCGTTGATTTGATTAATCCGACGGTTGAGATTAAGTTGGTTTTTAATTAAAATGGGCGGTTGGATTTGCAAAAAATACGGGTGATTGGATTTGACGGTTACATTTTAAAATAAATCTCATCCATTGAATTATTAGTAATCAACAATCGGGATTGTGTCTTACCGTCTTACAAATACTTATGCGTCATTCTAAAACTTTTCTCTATCAAATTACTAAAATTATATAAATGTTATTCATCAATCAATATTAAAAAAAGTAATTTTGATTAAATACTATAGCATTTAGTATATCTTTATAAAGAAGGTATCAGATGAAAAGTAATTTTGAGTTATAAAATAAAAACTAATCTAAGCCGTCCAACTTGATAATTAGACGGCTTAGTTCGCGGAATAATTTAGAAATACAAAAATAGTTAATAAAAATTAAATATGTAACAAATCAGCGAAGATAAATAGGTCATAATGATACAAACAAACATATTCGTTTCCATAAAATCGGGGTCGGCGAATTGCTCTGATGACCAACTTGATAGAACCTGATTTACTCAGAGTTGCGGAAGCCTTTCTTATTCAATAGATAATAGCTCAAATGGCCATATTTCCAATTTTCTAATTACGTCAACTAATTATTTTAATCATAAGGATGTGATAAATTCGAAGATGACGTATAAGTAATTCTAAGACGGTGATAATGAAGATGACTGAACACAAATAATGAAACGAATGGGATGATGAACCCACCTTTTAGCACACATAAGATGAACCTGTGCACTGAACCTGTCAGGAATCAAGATTTGCGTCCACAAGAAGACCGAGTTGAAACTCAATAGAAACGATCATCAGCTGTTTTCAAGTGCTGCACACCTCCTGAAAAAGGTTATAATTACCATCAATCAAAACAGACTCACTAAACTGAATCAAACAGTGAACCATATACTTTGTGACCACGTAAAGCTAATGCCAAGAGCTATGAAGAAAAAACAAGTCGATATTTTGATAAGTTCACACTTACTGGTGCAACATACAAGTTTTCTGTCATGCATAATCAGATGTAAACCACTTCACAAGAAGGATACCTAGCCAGTAAGTACAATGCTGGTAAGCAAGAATCTTAAAAAAATTCACTCCGCACTGCCTACACAGAGTCGTAGCTTACCTCAGACTAATGTTCAGCATTTCAACTCCTTCAAATGTCATTTTAGGCCTGTGTAATGCTGTCAACTATTCTGATTTGTGGAGTCTGAATCCAGATGTCACTACAGAAATGTAGATTTAATGTAAGTGAGCGCGTAAAATAAGTAGATATCATGAACTTGGTGACCATTTTTAGGGATCAGTTGGAACCAAATTTCACCTTGCTCACAGTAATTCCCGCTTATGTTCTCTACAAAATAATGGACTGTAAATTTTATGAGTATCATAGTTGAAGAACAAAGAGACAGTATATTCGCATACAGAGAACTTAAAAATGCAATTCTACCATTTGTCATGTATCAATGGAATACTTAAACGGGGTAAAAGTACCAACAAGAACTATCATGTTATTTCGAATGTCCTCTCACGTTGAAATGAGCCAACTCGTCCCAACCCAAAGTGTCCTGAAATGAACCAACTCGTCCCAACAAGATCAAACCCAAACTGAAATACCAACAAGGAACATAAACGATCAAATCCATAAATTTCGGTACTGATCTTTCACAAATCCTTTCATATTAATGCATAAACTGATGTAAAACAATACATAAGAAAGTTTACTCCACATACCTGCACAGAAAACTACCTTCCCTCAAATTAAAGAGCAAGCTTGCCAGTTCGTTCAAATGTCGTTTTAGGCCTGTATAATGTTGTCAGCTGATCTGATCAGTGGACTCAAAATCTTGAAATAAATACAGAAATGCAGCTTCAGTGTAAGTGGTCGTACAAAATTAAAAGAAAAAAAGGAACTGGTAACAAAGAACTACGAACTAAAACTAGTAAATAGAATCCTTCATCTTTAGCTGCCCAAATATATCAAAACCAACGGATCTTGCAGCCATTTCCCTGTAAAAAAGATTTTTTTAACTTAAACTTTCTCAGAGAGAATAACCAAGCAAATAAAGTTATCCCCCAGCAAAATATCTACTGCCAAACATGAAACATGCGTGGATTCGATATTAAGTCCCAAATCACTAGTCGAGAAGAATAATCATAAAATGACATTAAATAAATACAACCAGATTTCCATGTCCCAGACTAAACAGCCTTGCAACGAGTACATAGCGAACTATTCTTTCGCCGGCTTTCTCCATTTTTGGAAGGGTTTAATTTCAGTTGAACCCTAACAATACTTATCCAAAGACAAACCTCAGAAAAGTAATGTCCAATCTGGAAAATAAAGTATATTATGAGGTATCACAATGTCAAACCACTGCGAAACAAATCTGCTGTTTAATCCTAAAAATTAGGATTCTTCTTCTAAGGCATCATTTGCACATGAGCATTAGCATACTAGGTAGAGCCATCAATAATTTGATGTCACCAAACCGATTGACATACACCGCTCAGTATCCTACATATTTACCTCATATGCAGTATGGTCTGAAAACAGAAAATGTATCCTTATTGAGACATCCAGAAAATGGAGCGACATGTATATGAATCTGGAGAACTGCAATGCGTCGGCCAAAAGTTCATGGTTAGGATGTTCATGAATCTGAAAATGACAGTAGAATTTGAAGATATAACATACCGTTTAACTCACAAGCATCTCAGTCTAACCTGAACCGCATGGCATGGTAAATAAGACAAGAACATTTGATTGCAGGCAGACCTTGGTAATTGAATGAACTATGCACAACATTCATGCTCGAATCTGCTGTCTGCATAACATGCATGTTTCCACTTAGTAGTCACGTCGACATAGAGAACATAAATTCAATGCTTCTGGTAAAGCCCACTTACAAGAGATTCTTCGCATAAGTAACACCATTAGTACCTTTATATCTTTCCGTCATGTTAAATGCTGAACTTCATTGTAGGGTGAAATTCACTGATCCATCCTATTTCGCAATGCAAGGCAGGCTTAGTATCGATGAAATATTAGCAGCAAATCCCAACAAAGTTTGACGCTAAACTGTGAAAGTGCTTTGGGGAAAGAACTCTCCTTTCTTTCTTCCCCACCACCTCTCGGCCACACTCTCATTTTTCATAACAAACCAACAAATTTTGCAACACCCAGGTCACCAAATGCTAATTACAATCAACAAATCAACACAAAGATTGAACCTTCAACCAGCCAAGGGCTTCAAATGGCTCATAAACCCCAAAATCCAGAAACCCCCAGAAACGAACTTCTGATTCTGAAACATCTGACACTTACCCAAACGCAAAAAGTTTCCAAATTTACCTCCTGAGGTTTGATTTTGATCTTATCCGAAGACCAGTGGACGACCGATTCAAAAACCAAATGGTGAGTTGTGTTAGGTCGAGAGAGGAAATGGAAGATACTACTAACTAAGATTGAGTAATGTCGACGAGGATTGAGATGGGGTTGTGCGGAATTTCCAATCTTGACGGGCTTACAAGGATTGTGTTCAGAGCCTCATTTCCCCAAATTGATTGGAATTTTTTAATTCAGGGTTTGAGACAAGTACTGAGTAAGCTATAAGTTGGTCGAGTCTCTGCCTGTTCCTTGAGAAGACACTGTAGCCCTCCAATCAGATTGCCTAGCACATCAGACAGACATCATTCAAACAATGTGGAAATTTACATTCTTATCTGAAAAACTAGCTTCTGTTCATCAAAATGCAGGAACCACAAGTTATAGTAAAGATGATTGAACACAAAATATTATGCCCACAAGAAGAACCAACTTTTTATCAAGTATAGAGGAACCTGCACTGAACCTGGCAGAAGTCGAAAAATTGTGCCCACAAGAAGATGTAGTTGGAACCCAACAGAAATGATCATCAATCCCTTTTCAAGTATTGTCAGATTACAACCTGAAAAGATCATCATCAGACAAAGAATCCTCAATAAGCTGAATCAAACCATGTACTTTGTGACCTCGTAATCTCATACCAAGAGCCTTTTAGCGAAAGTAGCTAGAAATCAGAAAACCACTTACTGATTCGAAGATACCAAGGAAAAAAATAGCCCACATTCATCCACAAGCAGGGACAGAAGAAGCTGGTGTGCTATAAATTGCATCAACCATCAAGTGCATTGAGGTAAGTACCAAACAATCAGTCTCAGTTAAACTCATTAGCTGCGGAAGTAAAATGTCAACTCATCTCGACAAGATCAAATCTAAACTGAAATACCAACACGGAACATAAATGACCAAATCCATAATGTTTGCGACTAACTGGACAGCAAAAACGATGATTTGCATGACATTAGCTAGTACCAAAAGTCTTGAACAGAAAGCACCTTGATATTTGATAAATACTCGACCCACTTTCAGATGAGGAAGAGAGATAAACTCCAACTCCAAAACAAATAGTGTCACTTATATGTGCCAAATGTAATGCATAAACTGATGTATAAAATAACCTCCTTGATACTTTATCCCCATACCTGTACTTACAGAGCAGTAGCTTTCCTCAAATTATTTAGCATATATTTCGATTCCGTCAAATGTCATTTTAGACATGTATAAAGTTGTCATCTGATCAGTGAAATCCATCCCTAAAGAACACAAATGGATATCACATTCCCTGCCAAAGTATAACACAAATTGAAGACTTGACATACCGATTAACTCACAAGCATCACAGTCTAAGCTGACACCGCTTGACTTGGTACTCTGAAACATGGTATATAAGACAAGAGCATTGGATTGGAGGCAGCCCTTGGTAATTGAATGAACTATGCACAACAGTTATGCTCCAATCTGCATAACATGCATGTTTCCACTCAGTAGTCACGTCGACATAAATAACATAAATTCAATGCTTCCGGCAAAGTCCACTTACAAGAGATGCTTCGCATAAGTAACACCATTAGGACCTTTATATCTTTCCGTCATGTAAGTAACACTCACAGCAGAATCATGAATGGCCAATGTTCGCAACTTATCGGCCAGCAAACACGATGATTTGCATGACATTAGCTAATACCAAAAGCCTTGAACAGAAAACACCTTGCTATTGAATAAATACTCAACCCCAATACAAATGGTGTCAATTATACGTGCCCAATGTAATGCATAAACTGATGTATAAAATTACCTCATTGATACTATATCCACATACATGTACTTACAGAGCAGTAGCTTCCCTCAAATTATTTAGCATTAATTTCGACTCCGTCAAATGTCATTTTTGGACAAGAATAACGATGTAATCTGATCAGTGGAATCCATCTTTATATAACACAAATAGATATCAGATTCTCTGCCAAATAGAAATCCCACATTCTATTCCCATTCAAAAAACACAAACCACCCATCCCACTAATACCTGATTTCCAACCTCAGCACCATCGCCACATTCCATTTAAAGTTTCTTCAAGAAACTAGAACAAGATTTATATACGTCGTATTTATTTTTGAATGGGTTGCAGAAGATTGAATAACCCTTTCAATTATGTATATTACATTCCCTGCCGAATAGAAATCCGACATTCTATTCTCATTCAAAGAACACATTCCACTCATACCCATTATCCAACCTCAGCACCATAGCCACATTCCATTAAGTTTCTTAAAGAAACTAGACCAAGATTATATTAATTTGTTTTTATTTTTTGGAATGGGTTGTAGAAGATTGAATATCCCATTCCATTTGGCAGGATGTATGTGTATCCCATTCCCTGCCAAACATATTTCCTCTTTCTACTTTCATTCAAACCCACATCCCACATACTCACTTTCCAGCCTGAAGAGACACCAAAGAACACAAACAACTCATCCCACTTATACCCATTTTCCAACCTCAGCACCATAGCCACATTCTATTAAGTTTCTTAAAGAAACCAGACCAAGATTATATCAATTCGTTTTTATTTTTTGGAATGGGTTGCAGAAGATTGAATATCCCATTCCATTTGGCAGGATGTATGTGTATCCCATTCCCTGCCAAACATATTTCCTCTTTTGATTTTCATTCAAACCCACAAACCCACATCCCACATCCCACATACTCACTTTCCAGCCTCAAGAGACACCAAAGAACACAAACAACTCATCCCACTTATACCCATTTTCCAACCTCAGCACCATAGCCACATTCTATTAAGTTTCTTAAAGAAACTAGACCAAGATTATATTAATTCGTTTTTATTTTTTGGAATGGGTTGCAGAAGATTGAATATCCCATTCCATTAGGCAGGATGTATGTGTATCCCATTCCCTGCCAAACATATTTCCTCTTTCTATTTTCATTCAAACCCACAAACCCACATCCCACATACTCACTTTCCAGCCTCAAGAGACACCAAAGAACACAAACAACTCATCCCACTTATACCCATTTTCCAAACTTAGCACCATAACCAAATTCCATTAAGTTTCTTAAAGAAACTAGACCAAATTTATATTAACTCGTATTTGTTTTTTTGAATGGGTTGCAGAAGATTGAATAACCCATTCAGTTTGGCAGGATGATTGTGTATCCCATTCCCGGCCAAACAGATTTCCTCATTCTATTTTCATTCACATACCCACATACCCACATACCCACATACCCACATACCCACATACCCACATACCCACATACCCACATACCCACATACCCACATACCCACTTTCCAGCCTCAAGAGACACCATCATATATTCACAACCCACCATTTAACATAAAGTACAAGAAAGAACACATCGGTCTAATTGTCACAGATCACTTTTCAATACGTACCCAAACAACAAATATAAAAACTCAGTCACGCATCGCACCAACAGATCCAAACCGAGAGATTATAAGCTCGCTAAAGATACCGAAATAAGGGCCAAAGACGAAAAAAGATAAACATACATACCGATCGATCAGAACACATCCGAATCGTCGGAGGAATTGCGTGCAATCCGATGATACAGGATAAAGGCACGTGATGGTCACGTGACTGAACAAATTCTAGAAGCTGCAAATTCTAGAAGCTGCAAACGTCACGCAGGGAGTGTGTGTGAATTTCTGTTCGAGTCTGTTAGGAAATTGTTAGAGTGATAAGAAGCAACGCACAGAGGTGAGTGGCATTCGAAAAAAATCTGTTTTGTAATCTTTTCTTCATTTTTCTGGAAACTGGATTTGGGTTGTGTAAACCGATTCAGATCGGATTGTTGTTTGATGAACATCAGTTCTGCTACTTTTGATTTTATGGTTAAGTTGTGTTCTGAGTAAAGCTACAGATTATTTGTTTCACTTGAATTAATCTGTATCAATTGGTATCAGATTCACGATCTTGCAACCTGTGATTAATGGCGGAAGGAACTCGTTCTCAGGCAGTCTTGAAGGAAACAGCACTTCGTGAGATTGAAGATGTTGTTAATTCAAAGTTTCAAGGTATCAACGAGTTTGTGTCAAAGATGGATGAGAAGTTGGATGTGAAGATTTCTGAGATGTTTGAAGCTATTCGACTGCTTGCAACTTGTGGAGTAGGAACATCAACAAGTGGTGATCGAAGCCTTCACCCTCATCTTCAAGTTCCTCAGCCACAAATGGGTAACAATCAACCTCAGTTTACTGATGTTAATAGAGTGAGACCTCAAAATATGCCGAATAATCCGTATTCTGCTATCACAAGATTATCTAGATTAGATTTTCCTAGATTTAATGGTGATCGAGTTAAGGATTGGTTGTTCAAATGTGATCAGTTTTTTGTCATTGATCGTACACCTGAAGATATTAGAGTAAACTTGGCTTCAATACATCTTGATGATCAAGCTGCTAGTTGGCATCAATCCGTGATTCATTCAAATGACCATAAGGGTATAGTTGGTGATTGGAATGCTTATAAATTGTTATTGCTCGAAAGATTTGGAGAGGTTATAGATGACCCGATTGCTGAATTAAAGAATTTACAAGAAACTGATGGTATTATGGCTTATCACAGTAAGTTTGAGTTGATAAGTGTCAGAGTTCAATTACCGGAGACGTATTTAGTCAGTGCATATTTGGCAGGCCTAAGAAATGACACCCAGATGCATGTTCGTATGTTTCAACCCTCCACAATACGACAATGCTTAACTCTGGCGAAATTATATGAGACAGCTCACCCGCGTACAGGTAACATTTCTTTTGTGAATAGAAATTCTAGTTTTACTCCATCTCAGAGTTCACTGAAGAAAGAAGTAGCTGCAGTGCAGAAACCGTTGTTTTCATCTCACAATAGTGGCCACAAGACTTTTCCAGAGGTTAAGAATACAAGAAAAATGCTATCAGCTGAGGAGAAAGGACTTTGTTATTTTTGTGATGAAAAGTATTCCCCTGAACATTATCTGAAACATAAAAAGAGTCAGCTATTTTTAATCGATACTGAGATGTTGATTGTGATGAAATTGAGTCCGAGACCCTAGAACCAGATGCGGTTATTTGTGAACAGGCTCAGATATCAGTTAATGCGGTTGCGGGAGTATCGGGTTATTCGACTATGCGAGTAAAGGGTATGCACGGAAAGAAAGCTTTATTCATACTGATCGACTCAGGAAGTACCCATAATTTTATTGACAAATCAATTGTTGAAGGTTTAGGCTGTGACTTATCTCCTGTTGGTTTAACTCGGGTGACAGTTGCAGATGGAAGTTTACTTAAAGTTTCTGCTAAATTAGAAAATTTTGAATGGAGTTTTCAGAATATATCATTCAAGGCTGATTTGATGGTAATTCCTTTAGGCTGCTGTGACATGGTCCTTGGCATACAGTTGTTGGAAACATTGGGGTCCATTGTGTGGAACTTTAAACAATTAACAATGGAATTCAAGATTAATCACAGGAAAGTAGTGTTACATGGTTTAAACCCTGGATCAGTTAGAGAAACAAAGGCAAAACAACTTAACAAGCTTGTTGGGCAAAATGTACAACTGACTATGATTTGTGTTGATGAGGTTGGAGGTGTTAAACAATCATGTTCCTCGCAGGAAACGACAACACAAACAAGACTACCGAAAGCCATTGAAGTACTTTTAAATGAATTTGACGATATTTTTCAAGATCCAATGCAACTTCCTCCTTCTCGGGTGATCATGCTCATCGAATTCCCTTGATGGAAGGTACAAATCCAGTCAACCAACGACCCTACCGATATGCATTGTATCAGAAGAATGAGATTGATAAGATAGTGAAGGAGATGTTGACATCTGGTATAATTCAGCCAAGTAGAAGTTCTTATGCCTCTCCTGTGGTTTTGGTAAAAAAGAAAGACGGTACTTGGAGGCTCTGCGTCGATTACAGAGGATTGAATGCCTCTACAGTAAAAGACAGATTCCCGATTCCTCTAATTGATGACTTAATGGATGAACTGGGGGGCTCTAACCTTTATTCTAAGATTGATCTTCGAGCAGGCTATCACCAAGTTCGAATGTGTGAGGCAGACGTTCATAAGACTGCATTTAAAACACATGGTGGTCATTATGAGTATCTAGTTATGCCATTTGGACTAACCAACGCGCCTGCAACATTTCAGTACTTAATGAACTCAGTGTTTAAGGAGTTTTTGAGAAGATTCGTTTTGATTTTCTTTGATGAATACTTATATACAGTTCTTCGTTGAATGAACATGAAGAACATCTTCGGGCAGTTTTCAGCACAATGAGAGAACATCGTTTATTCGCAAAGAAGAGTAAATGTGCTTTTGCAGTTCACCGAGTGGAGTACTTAGGCCATTACATATCAGCTGAAGGGGTTTCTACAGACCCTCAAAAGCTTAGTGTGGTGGAACAGTGGCCGACCCCTAAAAATATAAAGCAGCTAAGAGGTTTTTTGGGGTTAACTGGATATTATAGAAGATTTGTTCAAGGGTATGGAACAATAGCACGGCCTTTGACGATGTTGCTTAAAAAAGATGCATTTGAATGGTCTGATGATGCTGCTACTTCATTTGTTAATTTGAAAAAGGCTTTGTGCAGTGCCCCTGTATTAGCCTTGCCTGACTTTTCTAAAGGGTTTGTGGTAGAAACTGATGCTTGTGGTTATGGTATCGGCGCTGTTTTGATGCAAGAAGGTCACCCTCTTGCATATATCAGCAGACATCTTAAAGGAAGACAACTTCATCTTTCGATATATGAAAAAGAATTACTCGCAGTAGTTTTTGCGGTTCAGAAATGGCGGCACTATTTGTTGGCTGGTCATTTTATTATCAAAACTGATCAAAGAAGTCTTAAGTATCTGTTGGAGCAACGACTTAACACACCGATTCAACAACAATGGTTACCGAAATATTGGAGTTTGACTACGAGATTCAATATAAGGAAGGAAAGGAAAATTTGGTTGCTGATGCTCTATCCAGGGTAGAGAATTCTGACTTATTAAATATGTCCATATCTACTGTTGATTCAGATTTATTCTCTCAATTACAAGAGTGTTATACTTCAGATGAGGCTTTAGTAGATATCATCAATGCACCACGAAGCATTTCACTTGGTTGCATGACCAGTTGAGAAGAAAGGGTAAATTAGTGGTGGGTAATGATGCAGGACTCAAGAACAAAATTTTGCATTGGCTTCACTCATCTAGTTCGGGAGGACATTCGGGTAGAGATGCTACAGTCCATCGAGTGAAAGCTTTGTTCTATTGGAAAGGTATGACTAAAGATATCCAAGCTTTTATTAGAAGTTGTGTTATTTGCCAGCAAAGTAAGTACGATAATTCAGCATCACCAGGGCTACTACAACCCTTACCAATACCTAGTGAAATATGGAGTGATATTTCTATGGATTTCATTGAAGGGTTACCACCGTCCTTTGGAAAATCGGTCATTTTTGTCGTTGTTGACAGATTAAGCAAAGCTGCTCATTTCATGGGTTTAAGCCATCCATACTCTGCTATAACAGTTGCTCAATGTTACTTGGATAATGTGTTTAAGCTTCATGGCTTTCCTAAGTCCATTACCATGATAGGGATGCCATTTTTACTAGCGAGTTTTGGGCAGAGTTATTTAAACTGCAAGGGGTTGATTTGAACTTATCAACTGCTTACCATCCGCAATCCGATGGACAGACGGAAGTGGTGAATCGCTGTTTAGAAACATATCTTCGTTGTATGTGCAGCGAGAGACCACATTTATGGAGTAAGTGGCTTCCATTAGCCGAATGGTGGTATAATACCACATTTCACTCAGCTGCGCAACTAACACCTTTTGAGATAATGTATGGTGTTACTCCTCCAGTGCACTTACCTTATCTACCTGGTGAATCAAAAGTTGATGTGGTGGCACGAAGTTTGCAGGACAGGGAGAACATGATTCGAGTTCTCAAGTTTCATTTGTTACGAGCTCAGCAAAGGATGGAACAGGTTGCAAATCGGCATAGGAGTGATCGGCAGTTTGACATTGGTGATCTGGTCTTCGTCAAACTCCAGCCTTATAAGCAACATAGCGTATCTTTAAGGGGCAACCAAAAGCTTGCTCCCAAATATTTTGGTCCATTTAAGGTGCTGGATAAATGCGGAACAGTGGCATACAAGTTAGAATTACCAGCTTCTTCCCGAATTCATCCTGTGTTTCATGTTTCTCAATTGAAGAAACATGTTGGTCCTACTTGCATATCTAATACTTTTCCGGTGGACATACCTGATTTGTTTGTAAAAGAACCCGAAGAGATTCTTGAATGAAGAATGGTGAATCGACAAGGTAGAGCTGCAACTCAAGTGTTGGTGAAATGGGCGCATAGACCAGTGGAAGAGGCGACTTGGGAATTCTTTTATGATATTCGGCAGAAATTTCCATCTTTTCAACCTTGAGGACAAGGTTCTCTTGGAGGGAACGATCTGATACAGGATAAAGGCAGACTGAACAAATTCTAGAAGCTGCAAATTCTAGAAGCTGCAAACGTCACGCAGGGAGTGTGTGTGAATTTCTGTTCGAGTCTGTTAGGAAATTGTTAGAGTGATAAGAAGCAACGCACAGAGGTGAGTGGCATTCGAAAAAATCTGTTTTGTAATCTTTTCTTCATTTTTCTGGAAACTGGATTTGGGTTGTGTAAACCGATTCAGATCGGATTGTTGTTTGATGAACATCAGTTCTGCTACTTTTGATTTTATGGTTAAGTTGTGTTCTGAGTAAAGCTACGGATTATTTGTTTCACTTGAATTAATCTGTATCATGTATGTCATCAAAAAATTGCTTTGCAGCTATGCTACATGATTTTCTATTCATCAAAAAATGGATTAGACAGATAAGCAGAATGTAGCTGCAGTATGTTGGTGGTGCTACATGATTTTGTTTGTTTACATTCATAATGGTTGTAATTGTTAAACTTTCCCAATCAACACTTGGTGAGTGTATCAGATACATGGACATAATGCAGTGTGCTTCAGGGGCTTAACAAATCCATTTGTTCTGGATACGCACCTGAACAATGGTCTAGTATTGTCTATCAGCACATTGTGAGTATTTCAGCACCACCTTCCGTTATCAAATAGTGTGCTCAAATTGTGCGGAATGGCTTCCATCTTGTGTTACGACCTGTCATCCCACATCACTGGCTTGATGCTTCCCATGGTAAGCATTGGCTCTGTTGTTCACAATGCCCAATCATATAATAAGTTATTTGAATTAAAGATCTAAGGATACACAATAAGTTTCTGCAAGGTTTACCTATTGTAAAGGTTTGATTTAACATCATACGCCCACTATCATTATTTCCTATAAGCAAAATTAGATATGAGTTAGAAGACCAAGTACTGTATGAGGTAAAATGTGATCAATATTGAATGTCACAGTTATGTAGTTACTGTAGTACTCGGTTTAGTCTTTATTTTTCATTTTTTATATGTCTAGACTAGACTGTGTCAAACTAACTTCAGTTAGCCTTTAAGTCCTCGAATAGTACTCTTGGCCTTCGGCCTTTCAATAAAAAAACACTCAAATTCCTACGCTGAAGACAGAACACGTGTCGAGTGGTGAAACACTAGTCTTGTGATGTCTGTTTTGATTTACTGGTATGTTGTACACTAATAAATTTTATTGAAAAAAAATCAATATTTAATGTGAAATAGGATATTAAACATCAAATTGATGAGTTCAATCGGTTGAAATATTATATTAAGAATTAACCAATATATTTTAAAAAAATGTTGACCCGATTTAACCAATACATTTAAAAGGGTCAACTACAATTCTGATTTGATGAATGAACTGTAACTAGCCGATCGGATAGGACCGAACTGAATATCAATGTTGTTGTAAGCACTAAAAATTTGTCAAAGTGCCAAAAATAAATAAAATAGTCAATTTGAATTAATATTCAATTTAATTATTAAAAAGAAAATTGGACCAAAAAGCAAGTCCGGGCCTAATTATGAAGCAAGCCCATGACTACAAGCTCACAAGCCCAATGAGAGTTTTCACCCTATAAATAGGAGAGGATGAGAGAAGAAAGGAGAAAGAGAGAAGAGACGAAGTGGGGTTGGCCTAGTGGTTAGGCACCCACTACCTGTGCCAATAGGTTTCGGGTTCGAGTCATGGGGTAGGAGTGAATTCCGAAAATCCCTAAAAAAAGAGAAAGAGAGAAGAAGAAAAAGAGAAGGAGAGAAGAGGAAGTTGGAAACGGCAACGGATTTGACGGAGGAGAGATGCGCAGAGTATGAGAAGCGTTGAGATAAAGTGAAGCTTTCGAGGTCGGATTTTGAAGGTTTGAGTTTGAAGCTCCAAATGAACCCGACGTGAAACTCTCTACCTCTCATCCATACGGCGTAACAATCATGTCTACTACAACAATGTCTGCTCAGCCAACAAACTCCCGCACTCCTAGCCGAACCCACACTACACCATTACAAACCAAGTCCATCACTGTCGCCGCGCAACGCACTAATGAAGCTGCTGCAAGTCTGCGTGCTACAAAAGTACCAACAAAGAAACGCACGTTCACAGCTACCATGAAAGTAGGCGTCGGTGCTAACGAAACCTTCTCACCAAAAGCAAAGGTGACCTCAGCTGAAAAAATTGAGGCTTCAAAATTCAGTGGTGCTTCTGTCATGACTGTGGAAACAAAGACAATTGAAGAGCAAATGGCAGAGATGAAGAAAATGCTTGAGGTTCTAATGAAAGAAAACGAAGAGAGTGGCAAAAAGATCGAAGTTCTTCGAAAAGAGGTGTACGGACTACGCGAAAAGGAAAAATCCAGAGACGCTGGTCTTGAAGTGGCAGTGGTGGACGATGAAGCTCACAAAATTGTTCTAATTGAATGCGAGAAACAGAAACATGAAGAAGCTAATCCAAATGCCAAGAACGATGGCAATGACACTTGCCAAATCATTTTAGACGACACTATTAGAAACAAGAGCATCTTATATGATGAGAAGCGATTAGAGAAGATGATATTAACTACAATCAAGAGTCAAGTGTCTGGAGAGTCTTCTATTGGTTCGCGCTACACTAAGCCATACACCAGAAGGATATATAGTCTGCACATGCCTCAAGGTTAACCTCCCAAATTTCAGCAATTCGAAGGAAAGGGTAATCCAAAGCAACATATAGCTCATTTTGTGGAAACTTGCAATAATGCCGGTACAGAAGGTGATCAACTAGTGAAGCAATTTGTGCGCTCTCTCAAGGGTATTGCATTCGACTGGTACACTAATCTGGATGCCGAATCCATTGATAGTTGGAATCAGATGGAGGATGAATTCTTCAATAGATTCTATAGTACAAGGCGCATTGTCAACATGAGTGAGCTCACTAACACCAAACAGTGGGAGGACGAGCCCGTTGTAGACTATTTTAACCGATGGCGTGCACTAAGCCTTGAATGCAAAGACCACATCAACGAGACATCGGCTGTAGAAATGTGCATCAATGGTATGAGGTGGGAACTTTTATACATCCTCAAAGGAATCAAGCCAAAAAGTTTCCAAGCGTTGGCTACACCTGCCCATGACATGGAAATAACAGTCAAAAGACATGGAGCTACTATGTCGCATTCAAACGCATCCATGGAAAAGAACGAACAAAAGAAGGATGACATGAACTTTAGGAACATTTCTAATGAGGCATTGATCATCTCCGCTAGTAATTCTCCTTTACAGATTTCAGCATTCAAACATAAAAAGAAGAAGGATTCCAAGCTTGATAAACCAACATTAGACGAGATGCGAGCTAAGAAATATCCGTTCGTCAATTTTGACCTACCAGACATGTTAGATGTTTTATTGGAAAAGAAAATCATCAAATTGCCAGATCCAAAGTATCCTGAAGAAGTTGACCTAATAAACAATTCGTTATTTTGTCACTTTTATAGAATGATTAGTCATTCTACTGAAGACTGCATAACTTTGAAGGAGTTAATCATGAAGTTGGCTAGAGAAGGAAAAATCTTACTAGACCTTGACGAGACTGTAGAGGCTAATCACATAACGCTGATTACATGTAACTTTGATACAAGACATTCTTCTTTGCAGGATTATCTTCAGCAACATAATTGGTGCAATCACAACATTCCGCTTGACAGTCTTGAACCTGTAAAAGTCTGGGTTCGAAGATCATCTACATTTTCCAAGCTAATGATTCAAGATTGGTGTACTGCATCACAAAGAAAAGGAGATGATGATAAATTGGTGATGACGCGTGAGAAACCAATAAAGCGAGTGAAGTTGCAAGCACAAATCTACCATCATAAAAGAACACATGGGGGGCAAGAATAAATCACCCCACCTGATGAAGTCAAACAATTTCATTCCAAAGATTTTTACATCAACAATATCAACGTAGCCTCAAAAGTATGCTCCTAAGCAAGAGCCTAAACTGCAATGCTCCTAAGCAAGGGTATAAACTGCATACATTGAACTACGTTTGACTTGATCTTGCAAGTTAACACACATTGTTTACTTGCAAGTACGTAGGCAACTTGGAAAAACTATTATTCAAGTGCAGTCACCATCATAAAAAATATTAATCTCCTAGCCCACAAGAGTCAAAACTGTAAACGGCTAAAAAAAATTCACCTGAACAAAAATTAAAGCTTTATTGATCAGAAGATGGTTTCAAAGATTACATGAAGTTTGAATAAAAACCCTTCAAGCGTCACCATATGGCAGCATCAAAATTCTCCCTGTGGTGGCGGCAGCAATAGTGAAAATTGTAGTAGCATCGGCAATATCAGCAGCGGTGTTGTCCTCGTTAGCTTTGCCAAGAACGTTATCTTTAAGGGTTGCTTCGTCAACATCAGTAATTCGTCATTAGCTTCGGGTTGCGTCGCCAGCTGATGGAGCGTATTTATACGATCCATCATAGTCTTAATTCCGTTGTTCTTATATGCTTTATTTGTGAAATATTACCCTTGTTGTAGTGTTTTGCGTTTCAGGTGTATTTGGAGTACAATGGAGAGTTTACACGCTTAGGGAGCAATTCTAGACGGATTCGGAGCTCGAAGACGAAGGAAAGAAGCAGAAGATGACTGGATGACGTCAGCATGACATCAGCCGCGGGCCTTACTGTATTTTTATCCGCGGACGTTATAGGATTTATGGATATTATGAAGGGTCCGCGGATTAAATTGAAGAAGGGTCCGCGCCACGTTCGGCCCGGCCCACTTTCGACAATCAGCAGCTTTTTGATTAGGGTTTCGATCCTAATTGAAGGGGAGCTTTTGGACGGCGAATTCCAGAGCAGAGAGTAGAGAATTGCAAGCAGCTTCATCCTTAGTCTTCAGAAAAACGATAACTCTTCGAACTCAATTTCAGTCTTTTGTTTTGTTACAATGTTTTCTATGAGTAGCTAAATTTCCCTACAGTTTGGGGAATTGAGTTGCAACATTGTATGAGATCATTGAATAGCAAATTTTAATCTATTGGATTCTGTTCTTTGTTATAATTGCATGTATTGTTATTTGCCTAACTCAGCCTAGCGGTAAACTTAGGGTTATAGCAATTGCATGATATCTAGTTGAATTGTCATAGTAGTAAAGCCTAGCGGTGGAGCTATTGTGGTAGTTGGATTAGGTTATTGTTACATCTTCTTGAGACTCTAGCGGGTAATAGAAGATAGAACTAGAATTAGGTAACTACCCTAGCGGGACTATCTGATTAGAACAATTATAATTCATTAGCTTGAAACGTGTCTGGTCTGTGATTACTAGTTGCAACGAGATTTTCTGAACTGTGCTTTCTCATTCAGTAGTCAAATCCTTAGTTTTAGTTTTAGTTTACAATAATCATTCAAACAAACCCCCTGATAGGAGTAGAATTAACTGGTAGATTAATTCCTAGACTAGATTACTTTCCCTTGGGTTCGACCCTACTTACTGCTACACTAGCTTTTAGTAGGAATATAAATTTAGATTTGCAGTGCACAATGACGCGCTGTCACCAGCGTCAGCAGTCGCCTCATCAGCTTTGACAGTTGCATCGTCAACGTCGGCGATTCCCTCATTAGGTTTGGCAGTTGCATCTCAGCGTCAACAGTTACGATGCTTGTATCATCAACTTCAGTAAGTTTCTGATAGTGCGTCGTTGTGCACTGCAAATCTAAATGTATAATCCTACTTAAAACAAGTATAGCAGTCAGCAGGGTCGAACCCAAGGAAAAGTAATCTAGTGTTGGAGTTTATCTACTAGCTAATTCTACTCCTATCAGGGGGTTTGTTTGATGGTTGGTTTGTAAACTAAAACTAAAGATTTTACTAATGAATAAGAAAACACAGTTCAGGGAATCTTGTTGCAACTAGTAATCACAGACCAGACACGTTCCAAGCTAATGAATTATAGTAGTTCTAATTAGATAGTCCCGCTAGGGTTGTTACCTAATTCTTGCTCTATCTTCTATTACCCGCTAGAGTCTCAAGAAGATGTAATAATAACCTAATCAAACTACCACAATAGCTCCACCGCTAGGCTTGACTACTATGACAATTCAATTAGATATCATGCAATTGCTATAAACCTAAGTTTACTGCTAGGCTGAGTTAAGCAAATAACAATACATGCAATTATAGCAAAGAACATAATTCAATAGACTAAAACTTGCTATTCAACAGTCTCATACAATGTTGCAACTCAATTCCCCAAACTGTAGGGAAATTTAGCTACTCATTGAAAACATTGTAACAAAACAAAAGACTGAAATTGAGTTCGAAGATTTATCGTTTGTGAAGACTAAGGCTGAAGCTTGATCGTTAATTTCTATTTTTGGTACACTTTTACTGGGTTTTATAATGGCTGATGCAGGAGATATTGGAGACGGCGCTGATCGGCAAGGAAGTGAACCAGAACAATGCTATAGTAGACGGTGGCCAGAATGATGGAAATTTACAGGTTCTGATCCAACCACAGCCACAGCTTCAGC
>QZGG01003458.1:0-23504 GCA_006409495.1 Sedum album | reverse complement strand
TTCATGCCTCCAGATCTATTTCCCTTTCCTGTTTCCTTTCCTTCTTTAGGATACTCCCTAAAGCTTTTCCTCTAGTTTCAATAACTAGCTTTTTCTCCGTGCCTTGAGACCTTTGGGTTCGATTTCATTGGGGTTTTTGGCAGAGATCTGGTAACAGGCTTGGGCTACCTCCCCGGCTCTGTTTCGGCGCCTTTGGTGGCTGATGGCCAGTCTGGTGTCAACTTCGGTGGAGTGGGGTCTTTGGTGTTTTGGGGTTATGGTTGGTGTGCTAGCGAGAGGTCGGATGGGGCTAGGGACCGGCGGACGACGGAGGCTAAGGTGGCTGGCTGCAGATCTGGGGTCGCGGGTGGGCGGATGGGAGGTTGGGAGGCGCGGCGGACGGATTGACGGCGTGGCGACTTGGCGGCTGGGATCTGGGTCGTGGTGGTTGGCGGACGGCGACATCGGGTGGTTGGTTGGCGCGGTGCGATTTCGGGGCTTGGGTGCGGCTGCGCGACTTCGGATTGTTGGCGGCTAGGGTTTTTTGCGTCGTGGGCTTGGAGAGGATGGGCCTGTTGGGCTGGGCCGGGTAGCTTGTGTCCCCTGCTTGGACCTTGATGCTTGTGTCCCTTGCCTGGGCCTTGTTGGCTTGTGTCCCCCGCCTGAGTCTTGTAACTTGTCTCCCCTGCCTCGTGTTTGTTCCTGATTTCTGGGTCTTGATGACCTCTCGGCTTATGACGTCCTTGCTTCTGTGGAGTGGTTTTCTTGAGTCCGGTGGTGCTTGGACTCTGGTGAGTGCGTTGGGATGGCGCCGTCTTTGGCCTGCTCTTCAACTGTCCTTAATGAGACTTTCTCGATGTAGAATTGTCTTAGATTTTTCCCTTCGATTATGCTTCATTTGCATATCTTGTAAGATCTTTTTCTAATGAAACATCTCACCTTGAATCAAAAAAAAAAGAATGGAAATAGATGCAGTGAAGATATCCATCTCAACATGTCCACCATTTGTCACTTTCCAAATGCCCAACTTTTTTAGACATTTCCAAACAAGCAATAAAACACTCACACAACACCCACATCCATTTGAAATTCACGAACTTGCATTTTAGACGTCAATTAAGCTCTCAATCACCAAGACACATATGCTTGAATTTCTCCGCATCCCTTATCTCTACTGTGATAAGTCCTAATCATGTCTCCATACCCAACCTAATAATTTCCAAGATATTTTACTCATTCAATCTCGGACAAGGTTCCCTCCCGACACTGATATCCCCGTCTCTACTCGCAAGTAAATGACCCTATCTACCTCAGTTCATATATAACCACATCTTTAAATCTCCCGAAGATGTCTTTCTTTGATCCTTTATCACATTAGAGGGCATACTAACATTTAAAGAAACAGAGTAATGGACAGACTACACAAATGTTCATAACTTGGAGAATTTTCATTTCCATAAGCCATTGTACATAATAACTTGATAACGCTACAGAAGACATGGCAATGCATAAGATCCATATAAAATTAGAGTTTGCATCATCTTCATCATGCAAACAACTTAGGACTAAGAAAATCGAAACATAGTGATAAATAACAAAATTACCTGAAGATTCATTCATATAAATTATACTATTTGTTATATGTGTGTTGACATTCACCTCAATTCTCCATGATCAGAAATCCTTGAGAAGTTTCCTGACCTGCTCCAATGTCACAAATAGGACAACCGTGAACGGTCCTTGTCTTGAAATTGTCGGAATAAATCCCTTATACAATGCCATAGGCCCTTCAGCTTTAATAGTCTTCATAGCACAATCCATCGCACCAGCGTAAGGTGGTGGCTTCCCGGCCTCAACCTTCATGTTCATCACCCTAGTCTTAATGACATCCACAGGGTTAGATGCCACTGAGGCCACGAACCCTGCTACAAAACTAGCGGTCACGTGAGTCCCAATTCCATCACTCATTAGATTCTTTTTAAGAATAGTTTCCTTGATCTGGTCATATGTAGCCAGCTGCGAGGATGTGACAAGCATAGCCCGAGTCATAGTCATAGTCGACCCGCGCCATAGGCTTGTCACGCCTTCTTGTTTAGTCATCTGACCAACAGCATCCACAACACTCTTGTAGTTCCGACGCTGAGCTTCAGGGAGTCTTCCATCAGCCTGCATCCTCACCATCGCCACATCAGCTGGATTCCCAACAGCCGCGCCGATCGCACCAGCTATTAATCCAGCTCCGATCTTATGCGTCAAAGGCATGACTTTCGTCTCTGGATCAGTCCATTTGGTTTTCATGATATCATACAGCCCCATACGCGTCGTAGAGTAAAGTGTCTGCCGGAGAACCGTCGCGGATACGCCAGAGAATAAGCCAGTGACGCCATTTTGTCTAACGATGCTCACAGCCATAGCGACTGGCCCGACTTTCGGCGGCCGCGTGAGTTTCACGGCTTCGACACCAGCGTGCTGGAAAGCGAGAGCGGGTCGAGCTGCTGGAGCGGGGACTCCTGACGACTCTCCCTGAAGCTGCATCCTGACTTTGATCAGATCCAACGGATGCGTCGAGCATCCAGCAACGATCGAAGCGATTCCACCTTCGACAAATCCCTTAACTCCCATCCTTAATTTCCTCGAACAAATAAGAAATGGTCAAATCTTTCTTCTCCAAGATCCGATCTTTCCGTTTGATAATCAAAACCCAGATGGCCAATAATCAAACGGGAGATGGGTTTGGATCGAATTCAATTGGGCAATGTTCGATGCTGGAAGATGACGAATCGGATTCTTCTGGGGTCGGCGTTATAAGTGTGAAAAGGAATGGAAATTGGGAACGAGGGATGGATTCAATATGGAAGAGATGATGGGGGGTCTTATACTCAGGGATTGGGGGGGTGGGAGATTTCAATCTGAGGAAGGTCAGAGGAAGAAGAAGACAAAGACAACTGTGTCGACAGAAACTAATTGTTTTCTTTTTTTCTTAATAATTTTAGAAAATTGAAGTTTGGAAATGGGTTTTTCCCTAAATTCATTTGGTTTGATTTACCGAGATTCTAAAGTATTTACTTAAAATATATTTAGAGAATTTTTGGGAATTAAGGCAATGGAATCTACTCGTAAGATGGTAACTGTTCCATGTGTAACCATTTTCTGCAATATAATGAATTAAGATGTACGTATATGGCATGTGAAAAAAGGTAGGTTAGAAGGAATCAATGAGGTTGAAACAACTTGGAGGTCATTGAGCACAAATGGTTTGACTCTTCGTCTCATGGTACTTATTTTTTCGAGCATTCAAAGCCGCGTGGTGTGCTATACTGCCTACGGAGCTATAAATGATGCTTGATGCATCTTGTTGGGTTGTCAAATGGTCAAATAACTTCCCACATCATTTGAAAAGTAAAAGTTGATCTAAAAAACTAATTAAATGACATAAAACAGTGCACACGTATACTCGGCTCTCGGAATTTGCTGAAATAACGATACTATATATTTGAGCCAAGGAAGCTAAATCCCGCCTGAAAAGGTTACTCCCATTTTATATTTGGTTTAGGAACGATTCAGTTTCATGAAAAGTCAGAGTTGTATTTACTTGTATTCGTTCAGGAATCTTCTTCCCCAATTCAAACTTCGAGCATTCAACTCATATCTTCCTTTATTAATTTTGCTACTCAGAAAAGGCTTCTACTAGAATGATACACTTGCGCCCTGATGTACAAGGTATGCAACAGTCTGCCTACTGCAAAACTGATGGGCACCGCCACTGGAGTTCGAGTTTCCCACTGAACCCAGAACAATGTACATGAGCCTAGCCCACTACCTAGGCTTAAAATCATACTGTGCATTTACCGTAGGGAATTTCTGCTAATTCCCTATATATTTTCATCAGACCCTTCAGCATATCAAGAGTGAAAAGTGGATATGGGCATCTAATAATAGTAATATGTAAACCAGTCCACAGGCAATCAAACATCCTTGATAGTTTACAATCTAAATTGAAAAGAAGTTCAAAACTATCCCTTGAGCCTGCAAGCAACAAAACACAAGGAGCACAGCAATAAGGATTCAATTTCATTTCTATTACGAAGCAAGTAACCACATGACAATCAACCAAGTGCAAAATTTTGCCACCAATTTGCCTAATCATTTGACAATCTAAAGATTTTTCTAACTGACATTCGATAACAAAAGAGGTTCGGTAGCATACCTATGCCCAGAGGAACCCCAATCCCCAAATGATTTTCCGTGATCCATTCCTAATCCTTAGTCCTACAATATGCAACTGATAGTTTGACACTGTTTGTTCATCAAAGATCCTCTAGACACACCATAAGATCATCATCCCCATCCATAAACTCCACATTCCCACCACTAGACCCTACTTTCCCTCCACCAGCGCTGGAACCTTCACCAGCATCACCAACCGTCCCAGTTAATGAATTCATAACTGGTTCCATCCGGGTCCTTGGAATTCCCCTCCCCATAACCTTCTTCGTATTTATAGCCACCGTCTTCCTCCTTCCACCTCTCCCTCTAACATTAGACCCATGTGCGGCACCTACAATCGGACTACCACCATGCTGCGAAGTACCCTCCCTAGCTTCATTTCGAGTCTGTGCAACATGATCACTCTCCATTTTCTCCTCATCCACGTCATCATCAGATATCTCAACCCATTTAGTCCCGCTTACATTTTCACAACCTTTATCTTTCTTACCCTCGTCCACATGAATCCCAAACGGCATAAATGCAACCAAACCGCTACTTCCAGCTTCACCAGGCGGCGGCCATTGTATCTCCATTCCTTGAAACCCCCTCCTACAGTTCTGACACCTCAAACAACAATCCAAGTAAACCATCTCATACTCATAAACCCAATAACAATAAGGACAAATTGTGTAAAACGACTCTTTCAAAACTTCTTCTGCTTCAACAGGTTTTTCACACTTCTCCCTCAGTTCTTGATCATACTGCATCTTCTTCTCACTCGTCAAAACCCTAAACGCCTCCCTGACAAGCTTATACGCCTCACAAGCGTGGCTGTAACTGTTTCGCGAAGGGCTTAAAAGAGTAATCAAGTTCTTGAACTGCTCGACTATCAGATCATCGTCTTCAGTGAAAGGTTCAAGCTTAAGAATCGAGTACCAATTAGGGCTTCCGCCACCGCTACTACTACTAGTTTCCGCCGCTATAAAAACATCACAAATCGCGATTACCTGCTCTGCTCCGAAAATGCGTGGATCTAACTGCATGGCTTCTACAGCGCAGGATCGGCTGCCGGCGAAGTCACGAGAGCGGAGGCGCACGATCGCTGAACGGAGGAGCCGCTCGGACTCCATCTTGCTCAATCTTTTCTCTTTCTTTTTTAATTTTTTCAATTTGGGAAATGGAATTGGACGAGGGTGAGACTGAAAATGACTTTTTTATCCCTGTGCACAATCACTCTAGCTGAATGAAATTACTGCCGATGATTCGGAATTTAATGTGCGTTCCAGATAGTTGATAATGACGTGGATGGGTTAGGTACGAGACACGTGGATCTATATTTGGGCCGTTGATGGGCTCCATTCTCAAGCAGAATAGCGACTCAACAATATTCTTATTTACTGGTATTTTTATGCACAGAACAATCAGTGTGTATTTACTAATCTCTTATCAAAAACTTTTTGAAGAATATCATGTTTTTTGATAAGAAATAATAAATTTTAATTGTTGATTTAATTAATTAATGATTAAAATTAAATTAATTTAACTAGATAGAGCGGTTATATAATTTGCACAAAAAAGTGACGGTTGGATTTGACAATTATTTCTCATAAAAATGTAACCATCTTACTTAATCCTTCACCCCACAGGCCCACAATACATATAATGTAACATGATAATGACGTGGATGGGTTAGGTACGAGACACGTGGATCTATAATTGGGCCGTTGATGGGCTCCATTCGCAAGCAGAATAGCCACTCTACAATAAATTTACTAATCTCAGTGTGTATTTACTAATCTCTTATCAAAAACTTTTTGAAGAATATCATGTTTTTTGATAAGGAACAATAAATTTTAATTTTTTATTTAATTAATCTAATGATTAAAATTAAATTAATTTTTAATTAGATAGAGCGGTTATATTTGCACAAAAAAATGACGGTTGGATTTGACCATTATTTTGAATCAAAATCTCATCAATTAATTTATTAATATTCGACGATTAAAAGTGTGACTGTCTCATAAAAATGTAACCATCTTCCTTAATCCTTCACCCCACAATACATATAATGTAACATGATATTTTTAAATGAATGAAGCATACCTTCTGTAAAATCTAGTTACGTAATTGCTCCTACATTATAGAAAATATATGGATGATATTATTAAAATCATATCGTTCTTAGAGAGTCACTTTTTTATTTAATTTAACACTTTTGATAATGCCAATTTACTCATAAAAATTAAGCTAGCAATTAATTAACATAGTAGAAACATTAAAATTATAGTTGTGAAAGGATTCTTGTTGGTGAAAGAAGTATCAGCTTCGTAAATGAACTCACCAGCCAAGACCGACCATATTATACGTGAGATCGCAACGTTGCGATGATGTTGTGAATAATCAATTCTCATATATTAGAGATTAACCTCAGTTCACTCAGGAATTTCCAACAAATACTGATAAAAATAGTATTTTATCTATATTTAAAGCGCAAAGATTGTATTAGCGGTTATATTTGTGAATTCATATTTTGTGTTTCGAAAATACCCCTCCATTGTTAAATAAAATACTAGTATTTTTTAAAACGATTTGTGCTAACAAAACTTGTCATGCTAACAAATTTTATTTGAGTATGTTTGGATTAAATTAATGTACATTTTTTCTCTTAATTTTTTATGGAAAAATTACTTTCTTTTATATTTTCTTTGAATTTTCTTTTGGGAACGGATCACGTATAAAGTGGTAGATTTTTGTAAAATATAAACTAATCTGGACCTTTAATCAATTTCAATCGGACGGTTTATAAAAATATCTTCAAAATAAATACAAAATCACCTTAAGGTCAAATCTGTAATTTAAATTTTCTAATTAATATATCAATTTTTTTTCATAATCATCCCTTAATATTAATTGACTACATATTACAATTTATTTTATCATCTCACATATTTTTCTTGTATTATGGTCATGAATCATACATATTTTTCCTTGTATGATTCTTGAACGATATAGATTTTCCACATATGATTCATGAATAAAAAATTTCCTGTGTGGTTCAAGAACCATATGGATTTTTCCACGTATGGCTCATGACTCATATGGATTTTTCCACGTATGTTTCATGAACCATAGGGATCTTTCATCGTATGGTTCATGAACCATAGGAATCTTTCATCGTATGGTTCATAAACCTTAGGGATTTTTCTTTGTATGGTTCAAGAATCATATACTGAAAAATAAAGTATCAACCACCAATTTTGAACCATGTTTTAGTCTTTCGTGGACTCAATACATATGATTCATTCAATTTAAAATTTGATTCCGTATTTTGGAAACTAATTTATAACTTGATTTTATAGTTGAAAACTAATTTAAACATTTGTTCCGAAATGCCCCTGCTGAATTTCTATAATATTTTTATTCGTTAATTGGAAAATAATTTAATGTATATCTACAATAATTCAGAACCGTCGATTTTGATTAATCAATGGTCTATAAAAGTTTATATGTTATATATAAAGAGGACTTTATATGGAATCTCTTCCCATTTCTTTTAACTACTTTTCCACATCCAAACGGAAGGTTAGTAAATTTGTAAAATTCATCAAAAAAACGCTTAGCTCTTACACAAAATTCTCATTTTGAAAAAAAATCAAGGGCGATAATGTCGTATTTATATCCAGTACAATGAGAAATATTTGTTGTGAATCAAAACTACGTAGTTTGAGAAAAAGTTCAGACAAAACTACATAACTTGTAGCAAAAACGTCAAAACAACATTGTTTGATTGATATTCACAACAAAGAGCAACAACGGATGCATGTCCAAAAAAGTCTCCCCATTTCCTTCAAGAAGCTGCTCTTGACAAACTTGTTTTTCTAATTTGGTAGACTTTCCCATTTTATCAAAACTATTTATGAATGACTTCCTAAATTGTGTGTAACAAGAATTTGATACGTATCGAACTACCGACACGCGACAGATGAGTGGATAAATTATTAGAGCACGTGTATGAGTATTTTTTCGTATATCAAACTCTAGAATCCGCACAACCAATAAAACCGTCCACATACACAATTACACACCCTCCAGCTTTTCCATATATATCATAAAGAAAATATAAAAAAACGATCAAAGCATCATTCTCACCAACCCCAAAACCCACGCGTAACACCAACTACTTAGCAATCAAAACGACCTAACACGCTAACACAACTTATTCAAATCCCTCCTTTCTCTCATCTCCAAATCCCATTCATTCTATGGCTGTCTCCAAAATCTCAGACACGTTCTACATATCTCACGGCTCACCAACCCTCTGTATAGACGAATCCATCCCTGCCAGGAGCTTCCTCCAATCATTCCGGACCCAAGTCTACTCCGTTAAACCCAAGGCTATTCTCGTCATCTCCGGTCATTGGGATACCAAAGAACCCTACGTCAACGTCGTCAATCGCAATGACACCATTTACGACTTCTACGGCTTCCCCAAACCCATGTATCAGGCTAGTCTTCAATTTAATCCTTTTTATTAGGGCAACGTTTTTTGGTCAAGCGTTGACTTTTTCCATTTGTGTTTTAATGATGAAAAATTGATTGTGAATTTTTTATGAATGAATGCAGCTTAAGTATCCTGCGCCAGGGGCTCCGGAACTGGCGAAGAGGGTCAAGGAGGTGTTGACATCGTCGGGGTTTGGACCTGTGATGGAAGATACGAAGAGAGGGCTTGATCACGGCGCGTGGGTGCCGTTGATGTTAATGTATCCGGATGCGGACATACCCGTATGCCAGCTTTCAGTGCAGTCAAACAAGGATGCGACTTACCATTATAACATGGGTAAAGCTTTGGCTCCTCTTAAGGATGAAGGAGTTCTCATTGTTGGGTCTGGAGCCACTACACATAACTTGAGAGCTTTGAACTTTAGGATGGATGATGGTCAAGCTGAGCCTTGGGCTGCTGAGTTTGATAATTGGCTCAAAGAGGCTCTTCTCGCCGGCAGGTGATCAATTGTTCTTACTTTTAGTTGATTGAGTCATCTGATATCTGAAAACATATGACTGATCCATATATTGATTGAGTTTGACTAGGATGCTTACTAATTTGTGACTGTTTTTTTATAGATATGATGATGTGAATAAATGGGAAGAGAAGGCACCAAGTGCTAAGATGGCACACCCGTGGCCGGACCATTTCTACCCACTTCATGTAGCAATTGGTGCAGCTGGAGATGATTCTAAGGCAAAGCAAATCCACACTAGTTGGGGTCTAGGCGCCTTATCTTACTCATCATATCAGTTCACATCAGCACTTTAAATCTCCAGCATCCCATATTTTATTTCTGATGTAGGCAGGAGGTCGATACACCTCCAATAAAGACATAAGAACAGAAAAAACATGTCTTTAAGACAAAGAAAACAAGGGAGTTGTGGATTTCGCTTCCCTCCTCTCCTCTGCTCAAACGATAATGTCTTGACTGTAATTTATGCTCATTCTTTGACTTCACCAATGATGCTCAGAATTGCATAAAGGTTATTCCAATTCCATAAATTGCTTCTTGCATATTTAGCCAAGTAGTCCGTCGCAGTATTGTATTCTCTTGGCTTGTGGTGGATTGTCCATCTTGGGTTGGAAATAACCAATCGCAAACACTAGTCAAAAATATCCGCAATTTCCGAAATTAAGGTGTAACCTCTGTAAATCTCCCAAACCTCCCTGAGCTGTCGGATATAATAATGACTTCATCTAAAATCAACTCTTTTGCAAGTTTTAAGCCACACAAAATACTACTAAGTTCACTCTCCAGTATTGATTTGCAGTTAAGTGTATAATTAGCAGACACCCTAGGAATACTTTGTCACAAATGGCCAATGATGCATATCCTCCATGCATGTCTCTGCTGTTCCATGAGCCATCACACCAGATTAGTGTTTTATGCAAATAATTTGGAGGAATGCCCTGAGGTTGATTTAAACCAATTAGTCTTTTCTTTTCAAACTGAGTTTTTAAGCTTTTAATCTTCATAGAGCATAGAGCGACTGTCCACCCTCTTCCTCATGTGCTAAGAGGTTTCGGTTTTTTCATATCATCCATGTCGCGTTGATTGCGGTGGTAACTTCATCAAGGCTTCTCTCCCAAATAAAATACCAAAGCCGTTCTCCAATTGTGTTCTCTACAACCTCTGGCCAACTAATCTCTAGGCTTTCCCACACTCCTTTGCTCCACCAACATTTGAAAAGGAGGTGAGATAGTGTTTCTTCTGCAAAGCCACACACAGGACACTCTACGCTGAGTTGACATCCTCTATTTTTCAGCTTTGAATACACTGGTAAGCCACCATAATAAAGTCTCCACACAAATATCTTGGCATTATCAGCAATTCTCAATCTCCAAATTCTCCTCCAGAATTTTGAATGTAGATCAGATTTGATGATTCTCCTGAAGTGTTTGTTTGAGACTCCTTCCATTGCAATGCTAGCTCATAACCCTTTTTAACAGAATAAATGTCATCTGGGGAGTATTTCCATCTCACCCCGATTTGGTTGGGTTCTTCCATAATGCCTGTAGTAAACATTTTGCTGACCTTACAAAGACACTTCCAAGCGTATGAGTCACTCTATTTTGGGATCAATTCAGCTATGTTAGCTCCCCTGAGATACTTTACTTTGTACATTTTACTGATATGAAGATCCGGATAGGATATAAGTCTCCACAGTTGTTTCATGAGCATCGCATTATTTAAACTTTCAAAACAACGGAAATCCATTCCTTCCTTTAATTTGCTCCTTTGAAGAATGTCTCTCCTGATCCAGTGAATACCGTTGTTCTGCTTGTTGTTTGACCACCAGTAGCTGACTGCCAAAGATGATAGTCTATTACACAATGTCTTAGGTAATTTAAAGCAGCTCATCGCGTAAAGGGGGATAGCTTGCAGTCCAGCCTTGATCAAAGCCTCCTTCCCTACTGCTGAGAGGAGGAGGGCTTTCCAGTTCTGCACTTTTTGGCACATTCTATCTTCAATAAATCTAAAACCTTCAGT
The DNA here is from genome assembly GCA_006409495.1 of Sedum album. Taxonomy (NCBI): domain Eukaryota; kingdom Viridiplantae; phylum Streptophyta; class Magnoliopsida; order Saxifragales; family Crassulaceae; genus Sedum; species Sedum album. The sequence goes on along the minus strand of QZGG01003458.1, from coordinate 12,279 downwards.
TCTGTCCTGGCTCATGATTAGCGGTAACCCAGATATCTTGTATGTTTGGGAACAATACTCATATCGAGGAAATCACCGCAAAGTCTCAGCATCTCGGGTCGATGTTGTTACCACCACTAATTTCTGATTTCTCATAATTTATTTTCTGGCCCGCAATAAGTTCATAACTAGATAGAATTCTTTCAGCTCCCACAGGTGTCTAAGCTCAGCTTGTGTAAAGAATATACAATCATCGGCAAAGAATAAATGATTGGTACCTGAAATGCCTCTCGCTATTTTACCCCTTCCAAAATCTTGTTTTCTTTACTCCTTAACAAATTGCATAAATCCATTCCTGACATATCAAAAATAAGAGAGTGGTGAAATTGGGTCTCCTTGGCGAATGCCTCTCGTTGGAGTGATGATATCTGATTTGCAGCCGTTAATTTTAATCCTGTATGTTACTGTTTCCACGCATCTCATTATTTTGCTAACCCAAGAGGGAGCGAACCCCAGTTTGAGCATCATCTTTTCTAGAAAGCGCCAACTGACTCTGTCAACAGCTTTACTCATATCCACTTTCACAGATAAGAATTGTTTCTGGCCTCTCTTTATATGCTTGATATAATGTGTAATCTCATGAGCGATCAGAATATTGTCTGTAATAAGTCTGCCTTTCGTGAATGCACTTTGCGACTCATCAATCACTGAAGGTAAACATAGACTTAATCTATTTGCCAGTACTTTTGTGATGATCTTCATAGCAACATTGCAGAGGCTTATTGGCCTGAAATCTCCTGACATTGCAGCATCCTTGGTTTTGGGAATAAGTACTATCATTGTTTCATTGAGCTTTTCATCCAGAATTCCATTATTTAAAAAATTTAGGACTTCAGTACACACATCATTTTTCACCAGATTCCAAAACCTTTGATAGAATAATACTGAAAAACCGTCGGCACCTGGGGCTTTGGAAGGATGCATTTGAAAGACAGCTTGCATAATTTCCTCTTCCGTGAAGGTTTCGATTAACTTCCGATTTAAATAATCTCCAACCTTAGGTTGAACTGCTTCCAATGCAATGTTCCAGTCCACTTCCTCCGGTTCAGATAAATTTCCCTGAAATAACAGGTGAAAATATTTAGTGAACTCCAAAATGATATTAGAAGTATCATTTACCACAGTTCCATCCTCCAGTTTAAGGGATGAGATGGTTTTCTTTTCTTTTCTCTGCGTCGCCTTTGCTTTAAAAAATGCTGTGTTTCGTTCGCCTTCTTTTAGCCAATCCGCCCTTGCCCGTTGTTTCCATAGAACCTCTTCTCTCGCCAACCACTCATCTAACTCGGTTGATAGTGCTATCTCCTCTGATCTTGAATTATCTGTCCTTGTACTCTCCGACAACGTGCTAATCCTTTTCTTCACAGCGTGAATCTTACTTTGTATGTTTCCAAAAGTACTCTTGTAGTCTTGTTCCAGTTCTGAATATGCTTCCCGCAATTTTTTAACTTCTCTGAGAGGGTGTTGAAGCATCCCATATATTTAAGCTGGTTGGTGTCTGTCGTTGCTGTCCAAATATCTAAGTACAAATGTGTATAACCAAATCTGTACGGAATTTGTGGCTCCAAACATTCCTACAATTGGTGTAACTATAATGTTAAGTCATCCATTCTCCGAGACTCTGGTCTTAAAGGTTAGGGTTCAAGCCCTCCTCAATGCATCTCTGCCTCAAGTTTGGGGTCTGTCTACTCCTTGAGCAACGTAGAAATAAAAAAAAATTGTATACATAAAATATATATATATATATATATAATGAATGGTTCTAGGAGGGATGACCTCAGCCATTGATTTTTATAAATCCAACGGTTCAATGTCTAATGGTTAGTACTAAAGATACTTATTATAAAATTTACATGAATTTCTTAACTGACCTCTGAGAACAAAGAGTGGGTGACCGTCGTTGTTACTTATGGTGCAACACAAAATCTGATTTTCAGATACGTGACTTATATGGGTTCAGATTCTATCCAGCGTCTAGTCAATACAGTGAGTACTCGTTATGAGTAAAACTACGTAGTTTTATTTAAATTTATAATTAATTTGCTATGAAAAAACGACGTAATTTTAATTAGAAATAATTCAAAATGGCAAAGTCTTATTAAAACCCAAATTTAAAACTTATGAAACTATTGTAAAACGAAATAGCTTTAAACCAAAAGGATTAAAACGATGTCACTTTATATTTTAGCTGCAAGAAGATGTATGCTTATCGGATATAATTCCCACTTGTATTTTGGAGTGTCTAGCACAGGGAATGAGATCTTGTGCTGCAAACAGCACCACACATCGGATCCAAAACACATAATTTAAGTATGAAACTACGTAGTAGTACAAAACTACGTCGTTTCGGAAAGGATTCAATAATTTTTAATTTTGGATTTTAGTAAAACGGCATAGTTTTATAACCCTTTAAATTAAACTAGATGGTTTTAAATCCGATGCATAATATTGTAAGCAGCACTGGTTCCGAACCCCTAACACAAAATAAATCAGAGCCCATATTTTTAACCCACAGCCCAAGATAGCATAGGACCGGCCCAAGTTTTAGAGTCTGAATCCATTTTTATGGAAAGACAAAACTGGCTTCCAAAATAATGGAGCGACCCATACGGAAGATTATCTGACTTCAGACATGCACGTACCTGTCTCATTAAATTTTGGTGTGCTGTCGATAAATAATTCAACACAAAAGAGAATAATAATACAGTAGAAGTACTCTGTACCACACTTCTTAACAATGCTTTCCAAGCCAAACTACATATTCTTTTTTTTGATGGCAAGCCAAACTACACATTCTAATAAAAAGCTATATGTCATTCATTCTACAAGCCTTTTCATTTTCCTCGCATGAAAGTTCCGATAAAATCTCTATGCTCTCATGATTTTTCACTCCTGTTGAGTAAAATCCCTTGATACACACTTATTTTCGTCGGACAAATGAACCTAATTTAACTAAAATCATTGTCGTATACACACGATTACAAATTTGAAAAAACACCAAAACTGCTCGTGAGTTCACAATTTATAAAAAAGTCAAATTCATAACAGCAAAATATATAATGAACATTTTCCTCTTTTACTTCAAAATGTCGAATACCTAAGCTCTTCAATAGGGCACTAAAGTGGACCCAATTTAACAAAATACACGGAAAAGAAGGGCAACTCATCAGCATTCACGTGATTTGGACCTTTTCTAAGTTACCCAACAAAGTAGCCAACAGCCAGCTACACATCATTTTAATTAATTATCACATCAAGACACAAACAAATCACCATCAACCAATCTTCTATTCTCAAAAGTGACGAAACCATTTAATCTCAACTACCAATTTATTTACACCTCCGTTCCCCAACGGTCAAATTTTTACTCAAACAAAAGCAGACAACCTCAGTAATTAAACAAAACCACATTTGCAGTGTCCGCGTGTTTATTTTTATTGAGTTTTGTTGCGACAGAGAACGAAGTAGAAGTAAAGTGTCGCCGTGTCGGTGGTGCGTGATTGTCTCCTGTTAAAAGGTGTCAGCAACATTGAGCTGTATGCACATCAAACTCGAGGCACTAAAAAGGAAGCAAAGAATCACGCAAGATTCACAACTGTAAAACGACAGCGATTGACTTCGACAACAAGCAACCGTGCCAACAAGGTTCTCACTTTAACATCGGTTTTCAGTTCTTCTCAAATTAGGTTGTTACTATCGCGCTGTATTCGGATCGGCGTTTAGACCCTTTTTTAGTTTTACCGATTTGTTTGTTTATGGTACCGACCTGGACGAGGATTTGACTGCATCACCGAAAGCGACGCGGTTGACATCTGTCTTATTCCGGTTGCGTGTTTAACCAGTACACTTGAAGGAAAGTTTGGGGCTTGATTGAAAAGGAGTGAGGTTTGGGTGTTGAGGCTTACTGTTTTAGTCTCTGTGTGGAGTGAAGTGTTGTTTATTGGTGATTAGGGTTTTCAGATCCGGGAATTGGGTGTCTGAAATGATGAACCTTTCTGTGTTTAATGGTGGTGTGTTTATTGGGATTTTGGTCATTTTGATGCCAGTGTTTTTTCCTGCCATGTTTAATCCATTGAGTCATGCTTCATCTTCAGCTTTCTCGGTAATGTTTGATTTTTTTGCAGTTGATTATTACAAAACTTTGGTTGACATTCGAGGATTTGCTTAACTAGTGTTGAATATTTACTGATTTTATGCAGGAATGGAATGCTCCAAAACCAAGGCACTCGCGTTTGCTAAAGAGTGCTCTACAAAAGGATTATGTAAGTAGACGAAAAGTGGATGGTTCCAGAGCTTTGTTTGTTTCCTGTTTAGGTGAATTTGTTTATATGGACAAGGAGTGACTAAATGATTCTACCAAATGATTTTCTCTTGTAGTCCAATGAGGAACAGCTGGACTTATGGACCCCTTTGCCCGATCAAGGGTGGAGACCTTGCATACAATCAACTAAACCACTTTGTAAGTGATGAACATCAATATATTTCTGCTCACACATTAGGAATTAACTGAAATCTGAATGAATGGTACCCGCTTGTTTTCGAAGTCCTTTAGAAATGGACAAAGCTAATATGGAAATACTAGAATAAGTTCTATTAACAAACAATATCCATGTTAATACCAAGAAGTTTAATCGACGCAAATCTCTTTTTATGCACCGCCACTCCTGTATTATACATCCAGCTGCTGATCGTGGTTTGACTTTGATATATATAAAGTAAGCCGAGTAGAGTATGAAGTGACGTTCTTTGTTGTGATTTATCTTGTAAAGACATTTTTGTATTAAGCATTTAGTTTTTGCAAGGCATGATGAATTTCATTCATATGTCTATCAGCGTTGCCTGAGAATTTCAGGGGATACATTCAAGTGTTCTTAGATGGAGGCCTGAACCAGCAGAGAATGGGTGTAAGTGTTTACTATGGTTTACACTTCACAGACACGACATATCTCGTAAAAGAATTATTTTTTCTGGTTTTAATGCGCTCACTGCTGTGTATGTTGCTGATGCATGTAGATCTGTGATGCTGTTGCTGTTGCTAAAATCTTGAATGCGACACTTGTGATTCCGCATCTGGAGGTAAACCCTGTATGGAAAGATTCGAGGTATTTTTTTGCCTCATTTTGAGTACCAGTAGTATTTAATCATCCAAAGGAAAGTTTACAGCTCAAACAATGAAGCTTATTTTGATCTTTTTGGACTATCGCATTGCAGCTCATTTATGGATATATTTGACGTCAACCACTTCATAAACGTGTTGAAGGACGACATATCTATAGTAAGGGAGTTACCCTATGAGTTCTCATGGAGCACAAGAGAATACTACGCCACAGCCATACGAGCTACTAGAGTAAAACTTGCTCCTGTCCATGCATCGGCTAATTGGTATCTGGAAAATGTGTCACCCATTTTGGAAAGGTACGTAACTGTAATATCTCTTATCGTTTGTTATGTCTGTTATTAGATAAGGATCAAATAGGTCTTGCATTCACTGAGCTCATGATTCATGATATCTTAACTTTTTTAAATACATGTTGATCTATTCGTTAGAGATTAATATTTGCTCGATTTTCAGCTATGGTATTGCTGCGATTTCTCCTTTCTCCCACCGCTTGGCTTTCAACAATTTGCCATCTGATATCCAACGCCTTCGTTGCAAAGTCAATTTTCGAGCTCTATCGTTTGTTCCTCACATTAGAGCACTTGGTGATTCTATTATTGGTCGTCTTCGGTATCCATCTAACAAGGCCGAGGGTACAAATTACCTGAGTGAGGTCACTGACCGGGATAATGGAAAGGGAACAGGGAAGTTTGTTGTTCTTCACCTCCGATTTGACAAGGTGACGCGGACACACGGTTAACAGTCAACAATCATTTATCATATTTACATATAGTCCATTAGAATATGATCAGTTTGAGATTTGACGTCTTCCCCATTGTTTGGTTTTTAGTATTTGTGTTGCCTCTGATGCCTTGGTACTGGATCTGCTTTGAATCAGGATATGGCTGCCCATTCAGCATGCGATTTTGGAGGCGGCAAGGCAGAAAAAATGGCATTAGCCAAGTACAGACAAACAATATGGCAAGGACGAGTGGTCAACTCACAGTTCACCGATGAGGAGCTAAGGAACCAAGGACGCTGTCCATTGACCCCAGAAGAGATTGGGTTGCTGCTCACTGCCTTAGGATTCGACAGCAACACTCGTCTATATCTTGCATCCCACAAGGTGGGTCTTCAACATTTTCAAACATGATTTACAGACTTATCAAAGAGGTGGAAATTTTGCTTAGCTGAGCATCACCATTTTCTCTTTTAAATATCCGTTCAGGTTTATGGTGGAGAAGCTAGACTTTCTGCACTGCGTAATTTGTTTCCGCTTTTGGAAGATAAAAAGAGTATCACTTCTTCAGAGGAGCGCGCACGTATTAAAGGGAAAGCATCACTGCTAGCTGCTGTGGATTACTATGTCAGCATGCACAGCGACATCTTCATATCTGCTTCGCCTGGGAATATGCACAATGCTATGGTAAGTCATCACCAGAATTTCAGATATATATTCTAGATCATATTTGTATAATTGATTCGTGCGTGTTAAAATTTAAGTCCATAACTAAAAATGGTCAACTCATGCCACAGGTGGGACATCGGACTTTCGAAAACTTGAAGACTATAAGGCCAAACATGGCCTTATTGGGTCAGCTATTCTCTAACAAAAGCTTAAGTTGGTCTGAATTCCAGCAAGAAATATTAGCAGGCCACAAAGGTAGACATGGCGAGATCAGGCAAAGGAAACCAACACAGTCATTATACACGTATCCAGCTCCCGACTGTATGTGTCATCTCTAGTCACTTTCTATGATCGCTTCTATAAATATTCGTGCTCCATCTGATGTCAATAAGAGTTGTTCCTGCTCCCTATTTATACGTCACACGGATATACATAGTCACTAGGTATCTACCTCATGTTAGAGAGCCAGCTTCTATACTTGGTCAGTGAGTTTTACATAAACTACTGATATGGTGGAAAGTTTATACTCAATGAAATATAGTCGTTTATTATCGTCTTTCGATGTCAGCATAGATTCTCATCTCTGGGTGTGCTTTTTGTCAGCAACGATCATGATCTTCTGGATGTGCTTTTTGTTATTTTTCATGAATGGTTCAGCGAAATAATTATTTCTGGTCGGGGGATACTTCTGTTAGTTACCCTGACTTGATTTGATACTGTCTGAGATCTTTATTAATTCTTTCGTTACTTGATGTTTGCCCACTTTTCTTTTCGTACATTTTCATTCGTTATAAATAAAATGTTTTACTTTTATAATTCGCAACTTTTTTTTTTTGATTCAAGGTGAGGCGATTTCATACAATAAGATCTAGCAATACGAACAAATGAATCCAAATCGAAGGGATAATATCTAAGACAGTTCTATGCCGAAAAGTCTCATAAAAACGGATGAAGAGCAGGCCATGTCGGCGCCATCCCGACGAACTCACCACAGTCCATTCATCTTCCGGACTCGAGAGAAACACAATAACGACCAAGAGGGCAGCAAGACCAAAACAAGTAGAAGAGACAAAAGTAGGAGACCTGGCCCAACAGGCCCAAAGGCAACCAGCCCAGCCTCATCCTCCACACCAAACCAACCCAACAAACCCACAAACCCTAGCGCCGCCGCACGAAGCAGACATCCACCCGCAGCCGCCGCTGCAAACCCAAGCGCTGCCCGTCCCCGCTGTGCGTTGCCTCCATCCGCCGCACCGCCGTTCAGCCGCGAGCCAAACCCCCATCCGTTCGCTGGACGTCGCCTCCCAACCTCACGCCACGCGCGGCCTCCAGCCGACGCCGTTCAGCTGCACGCCGACGCCGTCTCAGATCAGCCCCACCAGCAAGCACTCGCGTCCGCCCGTCTCGCCGCACGCCTCCCGTCCACACGCCGCGTCACCCATCCACTCGCCATCCACCACACATCAACACCCACTCGCCGCCTCGGATCTGCAGCCAGCCACCCGTACCCCGTCGATTCAGCCGATCCAAAGCCCCGCCGCCCTCTCGAACCGAAGCACATCCACAAAGCTCCGAAGCCCCGACCCCATCGTGGCTGACAAAGACTGGTCCGCAGCCATCAAAAGAGCTGACACAGAACTGGGGAGGCAGCCCCAGCTCGTATCCAAATCCTTGCCAGAAACACCAATGGACTCAAGCCAACAGGAAACAAGGGATGGAGGAAGATTAGTTATTAAAACTAAGGAAAAGCTTTAGGGTAGACCCTAAAGAAGGAAAGAAAACAGGAAAGGAAAGCAGATCTGATGAACCGTGAAAGGAAATTTCAGGATCTCCTAGGGGTAGAGAAGAAGGACCATCACTACATGAGGATGGGCTTCTTGCTCCACCCCGGAGTAGAGGCAACCGGAAAGTCTGTCAAGAGAGAAGGTGGAGAGAAAAAGCCAAGGAAATTTCACATATTGTCCCCATAATTCGCAACTTTTGAATACTCCATTTTTGTATGTTCTACTTGATCTTTTGCCATGGAGCACAGTGAAAAAAACATATGAAATAAACTGTTGTATGCTCTACTTGATTTCCTCATCCACAGCGGATTGTCCACTGTTCTTGTTATAAAATGTCAGTAACTCTATCTCAAACTTCAATTTAGTGCAATACATCTTGACTCGTTTCCTGAGGTTGATAACTTGAAATGGAATACATCTTGCAGGTATCTGTCTCCATCGCGCAGTTTAGTACCCAAGCCCCAAAAGGTATTTGACAAGGACTCGGTGTCAAATGGAATGGTATCAAAATTAATTTTGGCGTACCAATCTCGCTTATGGGGAGCCATGGGGACCCAATATTCAGGTATACTGATTATTTTTGGAATTTTCGTACTTTATATCTCATTAAGCAGTCAGAGTGGATTTTTCTTATCCTGCTTTATTGTAGTGATTTAGGTCTATGGGCATTAGCCTACAATATTTTGATGGTAAATTATGAGCACTTTCATATATGGAGGCAGTTACGGATGGACTTGCAAATCACTAAACAGAACATTTTTTGAATGAAGCTTCACTTCCCTTGTAGGTGGTCCAACTAGGGGTGAAACCGGTACCGGGAACCGGGATATTTCGGATTTTCTGAGCCGGTCCCGAAAATTCGGGATTTTTAAAATCGGTACCGGAACCGGTCCCGGTTCTAAAAAATCCCGAATTTTTCCCGAATTTCGGTACTGGGACCGGGACCGGGTAATGCCTTCAGTCCCGAATCCCGGTCCCGGTTTCGATTTTTGGATTCCAAGCGTACGTCCCTTGAATTTTCCAAGCGCACGTTCAAGGATTTATCATAAAAGCAAGATACGTGCGTTTGGGAAAAGAAAAGAGCGTCCGCTTGGAGTGCCAGAATGGGTCCGAGAGCTTTCTCCAAGCGTACGCGTACGCTTGCGGAAATAGAAGAAGCGTACACCTGGATAAATCAAGAGACGTGCGCTTGGTATAGTAAAATCCGTTACCGGTACCGGGAACCGGTGATTTAGTCACTGGGTACCGATCCTGGTAACGGTACCTAATTTTCGGTACCGGGACAGTCCCGAATTCCGGTTTTTTAATGTAAATCCCGGTTTGGAACCGATACCGGAACCGGGACCGGAACCGGGACCGGTTACTTTGTTACACCCCTAGGTCCAACTTTAACTCTTATTTTGGAACTTTACGCAAGCCGTACAAGACTTGATCACTGGAGTCTGTAGTGTTTTTCTCCGCAAGAGACGAGGGAAGTTCTTTTTCAGCATGGGGCCGTGTTGAAAACCGCCAAGCCCTTTGATGTTTCTGCTCAGGATACCTCGAAGTCAAGTCAAGAACTTTCTGTTTCTAGGAAATTGCACTTAAAGAATCTTTAAAACACCTGTGAAATCATAGCCTCTGTACTAAGCAAAATATACCGGGTAAACATGGATTTCAGATGCTGTTCCATGCACCTTTTCATCGTATTAACACTCATTTCAGCTGCTTGTTCAACTTTCTTTCCTTTAGAAGAGACTATGAACAAAGATAGAATTGCATTGTTGGCTTTGAAAGATGAGCTTATAGCCGGTGGCACTCCACCTGAAGGCACTGCCCTCAGTTCATGGAACGCTTCTCAGCATTTTTGTCAGTGGCAAGGCGTAACGTGTGGGAAGAGACACAAGAGGGTCACCGCAATAGAGCTCGTCCGACAGGGACTAAAAGGAGTTATTTCTTCTTCTATAGGAAATTTGACATTCTTGAGGAGCTTAATGCTCACTGACAACTCCCTGCATGGTGAAATACCCAAAGAAATCGGGCATCTACGAAGGCTTCAATATATACGCTTGAGTAAAAATTCCCTAAGTGGTGAAATCCCAACTGAGTTGAGCAATTGCACCAATCTCCAAATGCTAATCCTTACTTCCAATGATCTAAAAGGTATGATTCCGGCTCAGTTTGGTTCTCTAGTGAAGTTAACATATTTTTCTGTAGCTCGAAACAATCTCGTGGGAGAAATGCCGATTTTCTTCAGGAATTTCTCATATTTGACCGATCTTGTTCTCCATGTCAACAATTTTCATGGACCTATTGGAGAATCACTGCTTGGTTTATCGAAATTAAGGGTTCTCTCGCTTTGGTCTAATAGCTTTTCGGGTACTATTACTCCTATATACAACCTGTCCTCTTTAGAGATCTTGGATATTTCAAGCAATCAGTTTACAGGGATATTAGCACAAGAAATGAACACTGCTTTTCCAAGGCTAAGTTCTCTTTCGATGGGGTCGAACCATTTTTCGGGGATGATTACTCCACTTTATAATTTATCTACTCTTGAGAAATTGGACATATCCCTCAATAAGTTCACAGGAGCATTGGAACAAGAAATGGATGTTTATTTTCCAAAACTAGTTTTTTTGAGCCTTATGGATAACGGTTTTACCGGAAGGATCCCTCGTATGCTGTCAAATATCTCAGGGCTCAGTGTCATCCAAATTAATAAAAACAACTTGACAGGGAATGTTCCAGATAATTTAGGGAAGCTTAAGAACCTGACAGTTCTTCATTTGGCTGAAAACAATCTTGGCGACCAGAAGTCAAATGATTTGAGCTTTATTGATTCACTAGTCAGTTGCAGAAAGCTTCAGTGGCTGATTCTAAGTGAGAACAGATTTGGTGGTTCACTTCCGAGCTCCATCGCTAATTTTAGTACTCAACTTGACACTTTGGCCATTGATGGAAACTACATAACAGGATCCATACCTGAAGGAACAGGTGATCTTGTTGGTTTAACGAGTTTTGTTTTCAGTAGCAACTTATTTACTGGTACCATTCCGAAGTCCATTGGAAATCTCAAAAAGCTCTTCATTTTACATCTCTATGGAAATAATTTAGAAGGTGAAATCCCGTCTTCGATAGGAAATCTCTCGAATATACTTGAGCTAAATTTACTCGGGAATTCTTTGGTTGGTAATATTCCAACAACTCTCAAGGGATTGACAAAAATGGAAATCATGGACATTTCAGGAAATCAGCTCAGTGGAAATTTACCTGATAACTTATTTACTCCATTTCAAAAGCTGAGAGGGTGTGACATTTCTAACAACTTCTTCAGTGGCAAGTTTCCGTCGATGTTAGAGAAGTTGAGCATTTTGCTTTATTTAGATGCGTCGGCTAATAAATTCAGCGGAAACCTCCCGACTCAGCTTGGTAATTTATTGGGTTTGGAAGCGCTTGGCATGGCTCGAAACTTGTTTGAAGGAAGCATACCCTCATCTTTGGGAAATTTAAAAAGTTTGAAAATATTAGACCTTTCGAGAAATAATTTATCTGGAGCGATTCCAAAGGAATTAGTTGATATATCAAGCCTTCAGAATTTGAATCTGTCATTCAACCAGCTAGAAGGTGAAGTTTTGTTGTTTAAGAATGCGAGCGCAATCACAGTTACAGGAAATAAAGGACTTTGTGGCGGGAACCGAGAACTAAATCTTCGACCATGCTTGCATCGAAAGATAAGAAAATCTATTTCAGGAAAATTGATTATTGCGATCACTCTAAGCTGCTTTACTTGTTTTATTCTACTTGTTCTGTTGATAGTTTTCCTTATCAGTCGCATGCGAAAACAAACAGATGATGATGAAGTTGGCCTAGCGGAAGGGTATCGAAGAGTAACCTATGCAGAACTTGTTAAAGCAACTGATGGGTTTGCAGAGTCTAACTTGATTGGTGTAGGAAATTTTGGGAGTGTCTAT